>WOGP01006868.1:0-12097 GCA_015342065.1 Leptinotarsa undecemlineata | reverse complement strand
GGTGTTAGTGGCCATCCCTGCTATACTACTTTTTTTTTCACCGTAGTGTGCACTGGTCAGGCCCTATCTCCCGAAGCCCCGATACATTCGGGAGGGCGCGTCGGCATTATCAACCAATGACCACTCCCCACACCGTGGGGTTAGTGATCATTGGGTCCGAGAATCATGTGCTCAGAGCAAGCGCAGTGAGACAAGAATGACAGCCTTCTGCATCTGTGCGGCTAAGATGTCTGCCTTAGTGCGGCAGACATTATCATTATTATTATTGTTGAAGTTTCATTTATTAGTAATAAATATAGTATAAATTGTTATCAGTTTTATTGAAACTATGCGTTTCAAATACTGCTGTGAAAAACTTTCTCATCATATGATAGCTACTATTAAACAATTTCTTTCTGTTTTATCGCCGCGTCGCACGTCGTCCAAAGCCTACTTGATCAAAGTGTGCGTGCTTTTCAATGAAATAACCTAAAAGTTTTCTATTCCAAATATGACTTTAGCACACTACACTATTGAATTCTACGAAAATAAAAGTGCTTTGAGTAAAACATGTTATAACTCAGAAACGATAATAGAACCAATACAATATAATTGTATTGGTTCCTTTATTCGTTAAAGTATCATATTTATCGTTGGCTTCAGTTCCTTTACAATCTGCTTGTCTGACTGTCTGGTTTTTTAGTTTGTTGATCAGCATGAAGAACAATCAAAAATACTTTCATGATTCATAATATACAAAGAGACTCTCTATCGTTAAATATTTCCGAAATACGAAAAGTGAAACAGCCAACAATAGCAAAATCATGAATCACTTCGAAAATTATATTTCATTCAGTACTTGAAGTCGTCAGTTTCATTATTACCAGTAGTTGAAATTTTGAGGCACACATTGAAATTTTTTAAAATTATAAATTCAAAGTAGTACATATTCAGCATTCTATATTTTCATAGTTTCTTTAGGCATATTCATAATTTTTATGAAAGATCATTTTTATAAAAGGAAAGTTGAAAAATTTGATGATTCGCGGTCAGGCTAACCTTCATTTGTTTCGAATGAATTTCTCAACCATCTCAACCATGATTGGTTGATATCTTTAAAATAACAAAGGGTATTTTTTTCTGACTACCTAGTCACTAGTGAAAATTAATAAACTGAATGGATGTTTCTCGGTCAGACTGACCTTCGTCAGTCTGGCTGTTTCGAATTAGTTTCCCAATATTTCAACGACATGAATGGTTGGCATTCTTTAAAAAACAAAAAATGATTTTTCTTACTACCTACTCTCTACTGAAACCCCGCCAAATAATTAACCAACCAAAAATAATCATCAACCAAGCTTAGGGATATTAATTTAATCGCAGAGGGCGAAAACCCAACTGAAAACCTCTCTTGTCTGTGAAACGTTGAACAACCGTCGGTTGTTAATCTCAATAAAAACAATTGGATTTGTTCATTACTGTCTCAGTAATATATTCCATTGTTGTTCAAAATGTTCTGGTCTGAATTAAAAATCAGTTAATAGCAGGTAAAAACTAGAAAAAATTTATATAGAAACTGACTTGAACGAACAGTTTGTTCCTGATGTAATTTACAAGTATTGTGTATTGTGTATTGAAAATTAGTATTATCTTTCGTGAACGATCTACCTCTTAGTGTCCTTGATTTGAAGAAATTTGATAATTTTCACGAATAATATTTTCGTTTAAGTAATTCCTCTAAAAACTTAATCAAACTTAGAGTTCAAAAATAATCAATATTTTGCATGTTCATCTTTCCCTTTTCATGCATTCCTTCCCAATCTGTCGCATGCTAGCTTTGTCCGTGTCGCTTAGCACCGCACTATTCTTCCTCTTAACCGTAAAAAAAAATATGAAAATCTCTTACTGACTATATCTATTTAAGTCGTTCTTCTGGAAACTAGCGAGCCACGCTTTTCTCTACTACCTTGTGTTCTTCGCTTTTTCTAGATCTTGCAGAATCTTCAAAAAAAGCGAACAGAACGGAGGGGGCGCCTCAGTTCGGACCTCAACAAGTTTAAAAGCACCAAAAGCAATCTCATCTTTAAGGTAACCCGCTTCGGACTTGCTTGGCATTGCGCATGCCCGTACCGCGGCGCCTCTGCTTTCCGCATTACAAAAAACTAGATGGAATATGGACCTTCGTTTGGAAAAGTTATTTAAATGATTTGTTCGAAATCTGGAAATTAATAAAAAAATTGTTCTACGCTACACAATGCTACTTCTCACTATGAATACGTACAAGTAGAAAAACATGTAAGATGAAAAAGGTTTGACAAATTGAGAGTTTTCATTTGCTCACTCTTTGAATATTTTCTCAAATTTGCAAAAATATTCAGGGATACCTGTTACAGGATTTATTACATAGTTCACTATTTACAACTATCGATCTGAAAACAATATTTGTTAATATTAGATATTACAACTGATATTTGTGATGGTTTTAGATATTTATGTTTCTAACTGAACTTTCATATTGTACCTCATAAGTTGGCAGTTCTCAAGTTGCAGTATGTGGGTTTTTCCATCCAATTCAACCCATTATAGTTTCAAATAAAGCGTTTCAATGTGGTTTTGATCAAATAAGCCATAATGGATATCAACCAAATTTTTTATCAGTCTTCGAATGATGCAAAAAACTGTTAGTCTTATTATCCTCAACATGTCTGTTGTTTAATAATGACTCTTCAAAAAGAACAAAAATTCAGTATTGGGTTATTGAACAATAACAATCTACATCTTCGCTAACGTTTCCCAGATATATCTGTTTCTTCAAAACTGTAATAAATACTAGATGTATTTTATTTGTTTTATTGTTCAATACCTGATATACAGTGTGTCCCAGCGAAACTTGTTACCTCCATAATCCGTGAATTCCTTGAAAAAAATCAATAATAGCTCACACCCGTCTATTTTTATTTCGACGGTGAACACTTTCACTAAATACATCATCATTGTGCCTTCAACCCCTTCATCCCCAGCAACCCCTACTTCAGAATTTTCAATGGGACTACTATACTTGTGATAAATCATTTTGAAGAAAATTCAATCCCAAATATATCGGTTTACTGAAATTGATGTTCGATCAAGTGTTGTTGAAGTATTATCAAGATATTTTTATTTTTCACCACCTAAAATGTATTCATCATATAAAAGGTTCAAAATGTGAACCATTCAGTTCCATACAGAAGTATAAGCGATTTTCGAAATGTCTTCGCACATTTCTCAACATTTCTGGTGTCACTGCACGACACTCCACAACAATTCTCCTACGTAGATCATCAAGATAATTTGAATGTGTAATATGAACTTCAGATTTCAAGGGACACCATAAAAAGAAGTCTCATGGTGATAAATCAAGAGATCATTATATTGGTCTTGACCTTCCAATCCATCTCCCTTTGAAATTGTCATCTAAAAATTGACGTACAAGTGCAACAAAATGTGGATCTCCATCTTGTTGAAAGGTGAGCTGACCTTCAAGTTGACTATCATCTTCAAGTAACTGAGTGATTTTGGGTTCCACAGTTGTATCAAGGAGTTCAAGATACGTTTGTCCATTGAGGTTTCATCAGTAAAATATGAACCTACAATATGGTCTCTTTGAATACCAACCCAAGCATTCAATTTCTGGTGAGTTTGTGAATGAGTTTCCCTGCACCAATATAAATTTACGTCGCTCTAGTATCTGCTGTTGTGCCTGTTCACATGTCCACGTCTGTCAGGATCATCTCAATTTTATTCTTGTACATCCTGCATTTTATGAGGATGGAATTTTGCTTCTTTCAGAATTCGATGTACACTGCTTTTAGAAACCCTATAAAATGGTTCAAGTTTGTCTTGAAGACTGAATGTTGTCCATCACTACATGTTCTACAACTGAAACAGCGATCCCTTCATTTCTCATAGGCTTCTCTCGTTCATGTTTTTTATTCAGCTCAGATCCCGACTCCATGAACTTATTCATCAATTGAATCACGAACTGATATGATGTGTTTTTTTCTAAATGAATTTCATTGAAAATTCAGCCGTAGCTCAAGCACATCGTCCATTTTCAAAATACGCAGCTGCAATGGATATTCTCTTTTGTATAGTATAAACCATTTTCGAAAGTTTTCAGATTATATTATTGAATGAAGTGAATCGAATACCTCAATATACCAAGGCTTAAACAAAGATATGTTTATACAAAAACACATCGCGACAATTTTTGTTTCATGAAAACGTCTGTCTCACCTTCTAAACTATCATTTCTGAAAGCATATTATTTTTCAATACAGTGGCGTACCCACAGTGAACCTTTCTTAAGTTGATAATATTTTAGGTGATGAAAAATGAAAATATCTTGATAAAACTTAGTTTTCATTAAAACTTTAGCAACACTTGATCGATCCTCAGTTTCAGTATACCGATGTATTTGGAATTGAATTCCCGTCAAAATGATGTATCTCAGGTATAGTAGTCCCATTGAAAATTCTGTAGTAGGGAGTGCTGGGTGTAACGAGGTTGACAACACAATAATGATGTATTCGGTAAAAGTTTTTCCCTTTAAATAAAAATCGATGGGTATGGGCGATTTTCAATTTTTTTCACGAGTTCGCAGATTAGGGGGGTGACAAGTTTTAGCTGGAACACTCTGTACGTATTGGAAAATATAATTGCTAAACACATTCACAAGTGAAATCGAATATATTACTCTTCTGGCGATGACACATATGTTCACCATATTCCACTGCATATCTTGTAAATTTGAATGCTAAGTAGAACACTAGGTTTCTCTAAGGAATTAAAAGAAATAAACACTATCATTTTTAAGACTTTTCCTTGGATTTTTTTTATCTGGTTAGAGTCGGAAATTTTACCCTTTTCAAAAGACGTTTCACTGAATTTAATTCAGAATAGTATGACCTGTTTGTTATCTAGGCATGTAATCATTTCTCACTGAGAGTACAGGTATAAAACTAGTCATAGGGAAGTATAGGTAATTATCAACACTATATCATGTTTCAGTACTGTTTTACTATATATTATTCATGATATTGAGTTTCTTTTCATAACTATATTGAATATAATTTGTAATGACTTGTGTCCCTTAATGAAGGTTTATAAGGATTTTCAGATAATCTAGGAGTTATTCTTATAAATGTCTATTTTTTTAAAAGTCGTATTGTTCTTTTTTAATTTTGAATAAAATCCCTTCATCGTTTCTCAGTTTGTTGAAAGTTGTTGAAACGTAGAGATATTTTCTTAATATCTCTACGTTTACATTTGATTTGTAGGTAGGTAGATGTAATGCCATTGTACAAATATGTCATTATATTTGAACATATTTCAACAATGCCATCGTCCACATTAATGGAGTTAAAGAACTAATCATATAATTACTTCGTATCGTTAACTTGTATTAATACAATTGATTGAAAAATAAGTTAACCAAAATAACTCCATGATCAGTAATTTTGGCAGTTAAATGTATCTGCGAGTGTTTTTTATATTTTAATGCATATTCAAGGAAGGTTTATGAATTCATTTGAATTCAGGTATGTTCAGTTATGTTATCTTTCATTTTCATCGTATAAACACTGTTTTTAAAACAATTTAGATTGAAATTACCTATCAGTAATTAGCATTTTATACGGTTTTTTGGATTTATAACCTTCCACAATCTGAAAAAAATAAAAACTGAATCAGTAGAGAATCTGCTGAAGTGTAATAAAGGGCAAACTGGAAAGTACGCCCCGTTTTACAAAACTCTTCAAGTTTTTTAAAAAATTTGGCATCTGAATTTTTCGGTAATAGCATACATACCCAAATAACCAAACTGATGATTTAAAATATACGTTCAAGTTTTATAAACAGATAAGTCGAAGTTTTTATTCATATACCTATATACAGGGTAATTCAAATTCAACCCCCACCATTGGAATCTCCTAAACTACAGGAAATACGTTGAAGTTTAAATTGGGGCAAAGTTGAGTTTTTTTGTGCTCAACAAAATACTGTTTTGAAACATAGAAAATTGGAAAACTTTTCGGAAATATCTGGAAAAAACTGAAAATCGGAATGTTTTGTTTTTATTTTTTTTTCTAGCGTTATTTGACAATATAGCTCAAAACCAAAAACACATTACTGTTGATACTTTTTTCAGCTACACGTTCTCATATTCAGATATATAATGGACGCTATATAGTTTTTTATACAGAAAAATAGAGCTTCTCATTCTGATTTCATTGATGAATAATTTGTTATGATTTGCTCTTCTGAAACTACAGATATTAAAAAAAACTTCATCTGAGATGGTCATGACTTCATCGAGAAATTTCATTTATTAATTTTGATCAAACACTTCAGTCGAAATGTCCTCATTCGAAAAATTTTGTTTATTAATTTTGTACAAACACTTCAGTCGAAATGTCCTCATTCTCAAATGAAGAAAAACGAGATATGTTGAAACTTCTTTATAAAGTTTGTGGAGATCAAATCGTACGGCGTCGTTTATGAAATTACTATGGATCTTCATCAAGTAACGGCCGAATCAATCAGAAAAATATTCCTATCAAATTTATAATAAAGTTTCAACATATATTGTTTCTCTCCATTTGAGAATGAGGACATTTCGACTGAAGTATTTGTGCATACTTATGATGTTTGATGAGTTCTGACAACTAGTGTTCATTAAACAAAATTTTTCGATGGAGTCATGATCATCTCAGACGGAGTTGTTTTTTAATACCTGTGGTTTCAAAAGAGCAAATCAATGGAATCAGAATGAAAAGCTCTATTTTTCTGTATAACTTTGCCCCAATTTAAGCATTGACGTATCTCCTGTAGTTTAGGATATCCCAATAATGGGGGTCGAATTTGAATTACCCTGTATTATTACCACCAATGTATCGGCTTTTGGAGTCATATACATATTCAAAAATACCTGTTAAATTTAAAATAAGTCTACAATTGTTTTGATTTCACCTAATGAAATAATGTTTGTATTGGAATAATCTTAATTTCTTCATTTTGTCTTCGTCTTTCAAAAATTCTTCGAACACTAAGGTATATCGTGTCACCATTCAGTTGTGAACAAGGCTGTATGTTAGGGATTGTAGTTAGTTTTTTCTCTCATAATGAATATTTTTTCTTCCAAAATTATAGTTTTAATATTTATTACTTGATTGTCTCAGAAATGATTTTCTGATGATTCTGCAGTCGATGATTCGATTGCAATCAATTCATTCAAATTAGCTTTCATTTTTCGAAAATAGAACTGGTGTTTGATCTCAGGAAATTGAAACACTAGGTTTCATATTACTATTTTTGTGAACTCTCCTGGCATTATCTTGAGATTTCAAAATTACTTCCATGGGTCAGTTATTTTCCTCTCTATTCATGCTGATTCCCTTACGTAGACGAATTAATTTTTTTCATCCTCTAAGATACTTTCTATTAGGGGTATCACTCAAAGTTCTTTCACATTGGGTTCTAGTTTCAATTTAGAATATTAATTTTAGAAGCCCGATTCTGCCTATAAATTATTTCAGATATAACGTTTCTTCACATATACCTCCTGGTTCATATCAAAATAGATGTTATTTTTGGTTGGTTCAACAGTATTCTTCTGGCATTAGGCATTTACCCACTTTCAAAGATATAGCTCTCATCATTACAGAAATCACATGCTGCAGTGTTGTCCGCTTCAAGATCTTCCTTATTACGTTTGCTATAAGTCATCTTTCCCATATTAAAAAAAGAAATACGAACACATAACGTGACTGCTATGTGGATTTTTTACGATAACGGATTTACTTCTTTTGCCCGTGTTCATTCGCCGATACATAGTTTTTCAGCTTGGTTATTTGCATTACAATTTACTTGACTTGTATCACTATTTGTTGTTTTACATAGTGTTGGTTTACATAGTCATAGAATGTAGGGTTATGGCAGTTGTATCTTGAAATCCACTATTTGCACTTTGCATTTGTATTCTAACTATATAATTTAGTGAAAGTGACTTCAAATATGTTTATAATTTTGTATTCATGGATCATAACAATGGATTTTCTAACAGAGAGTTTGCTACCGACGATTTAATCTAGCTGTTTCCTTAGGATCGCACCGTTTTTTTTTTCTTACTTTTCACATCAGGTTGGAAATCTTCGTTGGTGTAAGTAGAAATCATTGATGAACTTTTTTGGAAATGTCGGAAAGTGGAGATAGAAAATATACATTAGCAAGTCAGCAATGACATTGAATATTCTTCAGGGAGCACACCCTACCGAAAACATATATTCTTTGGCATCTATAATGGGATGATAGGACAAGTTGAATCCCCTCGGAATATTGGCTTTCTATAAGTTTGTTCACTTTGGCATCCTCATCTATTTTTTTTAATGAGAGGATAAGACACCTATTTCAATTGTTTTTCATATTTATGAGATGACAAAAACTTGTAGTATTTCAAAAACATTGGTGATCATATCTATGATGAGCAGGCAAGTCTGAAAAGAACCGGTAAAATTCGAAATTTGCAGAAAAGCAATATTGACTCAGTTGGTTTATTGTATTCAATAAAGAAAACAAAAAGTTTATTTATTTTTCTTCGTTGCCCAGTAAATGATTTTGTTTTTGATTGAACTGGGCATAATTGACTTGTGATAAGATCGATTATATAATATCTTGAGGAATGTCCGGTTAATAATAACGAATCGTACCTGATTCTCAATATACAGCTGCCGGACTGTGCAGTAGATATATAGAAATCTGTTAGCAGTCTGTTAGATTATTCGAGCCGTGAACGTAAAATCGCAAACCAAAACTCAAGACTCAACTCAAATCAACCAAGAATCAGTCCGGTAGCTGTACTAATTTTAATACAATCAATTCTTCGAGGTGAAGAGATAGTCCTGAATTTTCATTATTTTCCATAACATCTAGATTCCAAAAATATATTATTACCCCCTATTTTCTTTTTCATCTGTAATTCAAGAATATCGTTTACGCAGATCGACAAATATTTTTGTTGTAGTTGTCGGTATGAAAATTCTCAAAATATTTCTCAAAAAATGTAAAAGTACTGCCTTCCTAGCTAGGTTATTTTCCAAATTAATAATGTGCTCGAATATAAAGAGTATGTGTGAAAGTAATATAAAAAATGTACTTCATTGATTGGTTACTAATGACTCAGATTTAATCCATATTTGAAACTAAATACCATATTTTTTCGATTGATTATCTATTTATTGTGTAGAAATTCATATTGAATATAGGATGATTTTGAGTTATTTCCTTTATCCTATATTCAAAATACCATATATAATTGAATCCAAACAGAAAGGCACCAGTACTTCATGATGTAGCTTTGTGTAGCATATAAACTCCCAATCCCTTTCAAGTCTTCTTAATTTCTTGTTATTCAAGATTTTCAATTAAGAGGCTCATATTGATTAAATATTGACTAATGTTCTGAAGGTCCAAGAAACACCAAGCCACTGTGCTTTTTATGCATGTCACACCTGACACTTTCTACACCACTTTCGTTTTTTTTTGCTCAAAGTATCAACTAGTTACATTGCAGAATTTATGGCTATAGTGTATTGAAGACTGAAAAATCAACATGAGAAGAAATATGATTTTCGAAAAAATTCTCATTTAGATAGTACCGGAAATTTGTAAAACAAAAGCAAGATGATCCAGAACACGAACATTTTCTTCGCCATAATGATTTTTCTAATAAAACACATGCATTTCGTTCTCATTTCAAGTTTACGAATTATAAGGTAAGTTCATATTTCATTAAAGGCCTGCTTCGGAAATTATGTTGGGTTCCTATTTCAGAGTTGTGGTGCTGGGTACATAGAATCCAAAAAATTCAGAATAATGAGTCTCAATTTTTCATTTATGTAATATGTTAAATTCTCGTCTTGAGGTTCGTCATTCTGGATAAATTTGTTCTATTCTAAACAATAACCTTTCAACACTTTTCTCGAATTATTTTCCCAAAAAAATGCTTAGTATCTGCTTCTTTTATGAAAATCGTCACCGCTTTGAATTTTGCTTCAAGCCCCCTTTACTGACAGAGGAGAGGTTGCTTTTTGAGGTTTAATTTGTGTTGATTTTTTTGCCAGAATACATTTTGTTATTTGGTTGAGTAACTGTTGAAGCAATTGATAGTAGAGCAAACATTTTTGTTGAGTTTAGTTCACAGGCAAACAAAGGTAGTTGAATAAATCACACACAAAATAAAGATCTGAGGGAAAAAGTAACTCAGATCTTTGAGATGAACAGTTCTCAATACTTTCGGCACTTTTGAAACTATATATTTGAAAATTAATTACGGAATTCTGATATTATGTGTATTGAGAACTCATCCTTCACTTATTACTATACAAATACATTCCTGTTCTGTATCTCTTCACAATATGTCTGAATGAAACTAGCGAAATGATTTCATATATTACTTTTATAGTAAACTTTCAGAAAAATTATATTTCATACTTGTTTCTGAAGAGTTTTCTACATTGATTTATCTTTCGAACTAACATTGAATACATAGTTATTAATGACCTCAGCAGTATGATGATGTTAATATCTGTCTGCAATATTCAATGAATATGGATAAATGTGCAAAATTTTCAGTTTTATTTTATTTATTTATATTGGATTCATGGTGACTACATTCTCGATACTCGCCATTGGAAAGTCGGAGTCAGGAAAAAGTTGATGAAGCATTAATTGAAAGAAATAAAAGAATATCCCTAATTCAAAATGGGATAATGATTCGAAACAGAATATAGGATCTATTCACAAAATAAATATTTTTACAGGCACCAATTTCTTTATTCTGTTCTATTTTGAAATATCCAATATTTCAGTTGGGTATTGTATTTATTTCATCAGTTCGGACTTCCATTGTCTAATATAATATAAATTGATTTGAAATCCCTGAAAAAAATTAAAAAGGTTAACCGAAAATAACAACTTTATTAAACAAAAAACTGTAATCACTAAGAAATAACATGCAAGCAACAATCAAAAAACAAAAAATTTAAATAATAATAAAAAATGGAAATATTGATAAAAGCTGGAAATTAAAAAATATTGAAATTTTTTTTTCAGCTTTCATTATTATTTCAATTTTTAATTTTTTGGTTGTTGCTTGTATGTTATTTCTTTGTAGTTACAGTTTTTTGTTTAATACCATTGTTATTTTCAGTTAATCTTTTTAGTTTTTTTCTGGAATTTCAAATCAATTTATAATATATTACACAATGGAAGTCCGAACTGCTAAAATACACCACCTAACATTGTCAACCACCTTCAAACAAGGGTATTGTATTTGTTGATTTATTCCAAAAATAATTTCATTGTAAAAACTGACATTCCGTATTTTATAAATTAAGAAAGAAATTATTCTGCTGCGAACATGAACGTCGCCAGTTTCATTCTGATGTAGCAAAAATGGAAGAATCATCTTTTAGTAAATTTTGGAAATTAATCTTCTTTATACTGTTGCAGTTCCTGAATATGGCCAGCGTATTTATGAGGATATTCAATTTGATCTGCATGATGCTACTTATCGGACACTGGTCAGGATGTTTACAATTTTTAGTTCCCATGCTTCAAGGATTCCCACCTAATTCTTGGGTTGTGATCAACGAATTACAAGTGAGTTCATCTATTTTGAATTGAGACTGATGTGATAAGAGAATTTCCTTTTCTCAAATGAGAATATGAAAAATTACAAATATCTTCATCATGTTAATATTTAATTCATAACCAAATAAAAGTAATAGTCATAAATGTAGAGTTATATGTCTCAAAACAATCGAAACTTAATATACGAAATATTAAGGCGAAATAAAAAATGTATCTAAAAAATATGATGAAGTAGTATTAGTACAAACTTATAGGAGAATATAGAAAGCAGAAATGGAATACATACACTGTGTCCGTAAAGTATGGAACAAATTCATTTTTAGCTAAACAGGCCATTTTAAGAAATAATTCTGAAACACGTCGATTTTTGATGTTAATTTACCGTATTTCAAAATAATAATCTAATATACAGGGTGAATTACGTTCGAGT
>WOGP01006867.1:0-12097 GCA_015342065.1 Leptinotarsa undecemlineata | reverse complement strand
CGAACTCCGCAGACTCTATCCAGATCACTCTGTCAAGATGGTTGTTCTGATTATTGGAGTCCTTGGTGAAATGATGTCCTCTCTACTCTCGAATCTTGAAATCATACCGGCTTGCCACACTAAGGCAGACATCTCAGCCGCACAGATGCAGAAGGCTATCATTCATGGCCATTGGTTGATAATGCTGGCGCGCCCTCCCGAATGTATCGGGGCTTCGTGGGATAGGGCCTGACCAGCGCACACTACGGGGGAAAAATAATAATTATGTTTTATTCGTACTATTTCATTACATATCTTGATTCTTGATTCTACCAAAACAAAAAAAACACAATGAAATGAGTCCGCGTGTGGCATGAAATGTTCGATCATCGATTTGAAGATTGAGGCGTTGGCCCCAAAACAGTACCTTGAGGCACTCCATATGTGATTAATAACTGCTCATAGATCCATTGATATTGACGCATTGTTCCCTGTTACATAAGTAACTCTCTAATATAATTTATGAGCAACTCCTCTTATGCCAGTATTCGAGAGCACTGTCAGTTGTTTTGAATGGTCAATGGTGTCAAATGCTTTTGCCAGATCGATGAAGACACACATAGAATTTTTTTGTCAATTGCATTATTTATCAGCCCTGTCAATGCTAGAATGCATCAGACGTTGAATGATTCTTACGAAAACCATATTGTCTACTCGATAAAATATTATAACTTTCGAGAAATGAGACCAATCTCTTCTGCAAGGTTTTTTCGAAAACTTTTCCCATGATTGATATCGATGAAATAGGGCGATAGTTCGTAACATCAAGTTTATCACCGTTTTCGAAGAGAGGTTTTATTTCAGTAATTTTCAGGATATCTAGAAATTTCTCATCATTCATTGACTTATTTATTATATAAAATAACGGAGGTGCAATTTCCTCCTTGATGTCTTTCAGAATTTTGGATTTTATGTTGTCGATTCCGATGATATGTTACTTTTGAAAATTAATATAATCTGCATAACTTCTGCTTCATTTGTCTCCGTTGAAAAAATTTAATTTGGATTGTTTTTATGTCTGAAAGGTTTTGCTTCTATTTTATTGCTTATATCTTTTGCTATTTTTTCACCAATATCAGTAGAGTGTTTACAAAACTCTTCAGATATTAAGCTAGAATAAATTGTTGTGTTTTTGATTCGATATTAATCTAGAATCATTTGTTGTGTTTTTGATTTCTTCAATTTCTGTTTTTTATGTTTGTTTTTTTGAAATTTAATTGATACATTCCCATAGACTTTTACTCGTGTTTTCATTAGCCTCTATTTTGTTATTATAATAGTCACTCTTTGTTTTTTATTGAAAAATTGAACCTTTTGCTGTAGTTTCTGAGTTCTTCTTTGTTTCGTTCTGTTGGTTGATTTTTCCTTATTTTGTAAAGTCTGTTTTTTTCATGATTTTATTATTCCCGCAATTATTCAACATTTTCTCCCTATTTCGTTTCTCCCAATTTTTATTTTTATTGTTGAGATTTGTAAGTGATTTTTTATTGTATTTATTAAATTTTCAGTACATATGTCAACGTTATTTTCAGTATACACTTCTAGCCAATTTTCCTATTTGAATTTCCTTTGAATCTATGTTTATTCAATAGATTTCTGAAACTTTGTGGTTTATCAGTTTGTATTTTTTGTGTGTAGTGAAATGATTTATAATGCAATAATGGTCGGTTATGTTAGTTTGGAGGACTACAGGAATATTTTTATATAGGGACTTTTTTGTTTTTATGAATATATGATCGAAGCAAGATTTCTCATCACCTATATTCCTAGCTCATTCATTTATCAAGCAATCAACACCTTCCTTGCCCATTACATTCAGGTATTCATGTACATGATAATCACTATTTTTGAAAATATTAATATTAATGTCGCCCGTAATTATGTAAAGATCTGTGGTTTGACAATATTTGAGGTAGCCTAACAGGTTACTTATGAGGTTTTTTCAAATGCCATCAGAATCACTGATGGCATTTGATACTAATTCTTAAGTTATTTTCTAGTTCATATCATCGCAGGTCACGATGGCTAATGAACACTTTTTTTGTAAGTATGGAAAACATATAATTGGGTTAGCCACCTGTATGTTTTCATCCTTCTGAATAAATAAATATTGTGGAATATTGGTCTTTCACACTGATATGGAGTAATTTTTACTACTGTATTCACAAAAGTAGGTTTTAGGTATAGGTCACATTATTATTATCGTTGACGTGTTGTTTGTTACTCTGAGATTTAGGTCACTTTGAAATCACTATTCCATTCTGAAAAAAAAACAGAATTGGAACTTTCTATGTTTTTAACCACTTTTATTTGTAAGTAACGTTACTACCGTTTAATGTATAAGTTTGAAAATGTCCTTACAGGACGAAACTGCAGTAACGTCAGTTACTGCAAATAAAAGTGGTAAAAAACAGACAATTTCAGTTCCCTTTTCTTAATTATTATTTACTACCACGTAGTAATGGCTACATCCATCAATTTACTATTCCATTCAATTACGGACCGAAATCAACCAAAAGGATCCCTCCAGTATTACACTTTTCAGGCGGTTACATCATAAATGTGTGATGGACGATAGAAAATTAATAAACCATCATACTGAAGCGGAAGCTAATTGTTCATAGAAATTGTAGCCGGTTTTAAGCAGAGAAATAATGAATTTTTCAGTGGAGATTTCGGTGAAAATTCTCATTAGGCTACCGTTTCAACAAGTATAAAATGATTATGAAGCATATGAACTTAATCCTCGAGAACAACTTTTCGAGAATTACGTAGTAGATTAATCCACACAGCTGGGAGAGCTTCAAGTCCGGGAAAGTTATTTTAAAACGGGGACGAGATTAGAATACCCTAAAATATTTATCTCGTAGAGTCGTCTCGCAGATAAGCTGATTAACCGGTCAGAAAGTAATGAAATGAAAATGTGTGTAAACATTGGGTAGATTCAAAATCAAAAAAATTATTGAAAGAATGTCTATTTCCAATATGTATCAGCCTCGTAGTACTTGCATTTTTTTGGGTGCCCATACATCAGCTGCTATAACAAGAGGTTTCATATCTTGATAAAGATCTGGAAAAATTGAAAAAATTGTCTTCAGATGAAAGAAACCAAGCAGGATTAGATGTTACTCAAACATCAGTCTGCGAATGTGTTCTGTGTTTGTCTCAGTATCAGAACCACGTCTTACAGACCTGGTGTGGAATATTATAACCTGCCTCTAAATAACAGAAGTAACGCTATAATGGTGGGTGTACTAGTGAAAAATAATGTCTTTAACAACTTTCAGCAACACTAATGTAAAAGAAAGTAGATTTATTTGTTGTGCAAGCCTCAAGTAGATGACCTTACTACATTGATCAATTTGAATTTGCATGGAGAGATGGAAATGATCATTTGATAAAATATATTGTAAAGGAAAAACTCAAAAATATTCGGTTTTGATTCGAAAGAAATAATGTTCATTTCTTGTTAAATATCAAAGGTATATATACACATCAGAGTTTACATATATACACTATACAAACATACGAGGTCCGGCTATTAAATAACGAGACCGTTTTGGTAACACTACGAAAACGATTTCGTAAGAAACTGCCCAAGTTTTGAAAGAACAACTCGTGGATTTTGTACCAGGACAACGCACTTTCCCATAACGCTCTATTTTTGAAGCGGTATTTGGGCGATAAACGCACTCCAGTACTCGAAAACGCGCCGTACTCGCCAGATTTGGCCCCGTGCGGATTTTTTTAACCTAATCAGTCTGTAGAGGTCGAGTGTGTTCATAAATGTTCTTCAAGACTCTGTGGTAAGTGGTTCTTCTTGTAGTATCGTAATAACGGTTACGATAAAAGCGAAACGTCAAAGTGTAACCAAAGGAAAACATACAAAGAAGGAAAAAAGGACCAGAAACGAAGTAATGATATTCGAACAATTCTGTGTCAAGTTCTAGATTCTTCGAAACGAGGTGCCTAGTAAGATATCTCTCAGTCAATAGTTGACAAGCTAGCGAAAGACGTACCTGTAGATAACATCTTTCCACGAATTTCGGCCAATTTCATCATACACCTGTAGATGATGAATAACCTTAATTGGAGCCTAATAATTACGGCTAGATTAGGAAGATAAAATAATACAAATCCAAAACTCTTAAGTGAATATTTCTTTTTGTTTTTCTCAAGAATAAGAAAACTCTTATGTTCACCTCTTGATAACGTATATCGCAAATCCATGTATTTGTACTTGTATTTCACAGGAATCTCAGAAGACACTTTAGGCACAAGTGAAATTACAAACAAAAACTAATTGATGTTAAGTGATTGAATGACATCTGAATTAAATTGAATCTACAGAGCGTGTTATTTTCAGAGTACCGAAACTTAGAATTTAGTGGATCTCATTAAAGTACTATTTGATAAATGGGCCTTTTTGCTCTTTCTCCATATTTGGTTATATCAATAAATAAGCAATAAATGAATGAACATCTAGGTTGTATATTTTTTTCCAGGTGATTCAACGAATATCATAAAAAGAGAACTGACACGTAACAATGTATACCTGAAGTAGGCCGCAAAGATCCATATTCCAAATAGATACGACCATTCAGCCCAACATACTTTCTACTGCCACTTGAAGGCATCCATCCTAAATGACTCCAGTATGGTGATCGAACTGACAAATCAACATATTTGATATCATTAAATCTTGTTGAGAAAATTATTATTATTATAGTCTTGGCGTAGATCTTGCTATGTCTACGCCAAGGTCCCTAGGGACGCCCTAGGTCCCTAGGGAAGGGTACTTTTCCTTTTTTTGTGGTCACTCTTGATCACTAGCCTGTACTGTACTTACCAGATTTAGCCCTCAAGCGACTTCTATACGTTCCCTTATCTGAAATCTGCTCTCGGAGAATAGAGATGTTCGTCAAACGAAGAGGCAATCACCTTCGTGAACTATTAGTTTGCAGAGAAAAACGTCGAGTAGGGAAGGCGACTTCCTTTTTTTTGTGGTCACTGTCGATCACTAGCCTGATTGATGCCTTTGGCAAAAAAAGTAAATTTGCAAGCTTATGCAGATGACCCAGTAATTCTAGCAAGCACCACTTTGGAAAGGGTTGCCTGTTATATCTTTCCAAAAAATCAAGTCGTTGTTCATAGTTAGAGCCGTAGGGAGCAGATGTATGTAAACCCCAACAGAACGGTGGTAGTCCCTTCCACAAAGAGGAATAATCTGGATGAATCAACTCTACTTCCCTTCATTGGCTCAACGAAGAAGAAATATCTAGGTATTATTGTAGAAAGAACCCACCTGGAATGCTCCCCTGTAAAAAGTTTATACAAAACTAAATTATTCATATGAACATTACGGATAATTTGTGGAAAATCTAGGGGCTCAGGCTCCAAACAATCCATGAATGTATGTGATGATTGTCAGACCACAATGATCACATACGGTACAATTGCCTAGCGAAGTACAGTACAGTAAGTGGTTCACAGGAAGTTTGTTGCTGTACAGAGACACGATTGCCTGGGTATCATGATGTCATCATCACCACACCGTCAGTAGCCATGGAAATCCTACTAGAATTTCCCTCCACATTTTCTTAAAGAGGAATGCTAGATAGACACCATGCCCAGACAGGTTCACGTGGAGCAATCAGGGAATTACCTCCAACTGAAATGGAATTGGATCCTTCATGGAACTAAATATCGAGAGCAGGCAGTAGGCTCCTAGATGGATTCGGGTGCAGGGGTAAATATTCACTCATGAACCAACCTAAACAAACATATTTCAAGCAAAAATCTATTCTACTAAGTGGGAATGGGCAAACGGGCAGAAACAAACCATACACATCAATAAGTTGAAAATTTCCACATAGCCAAACAGACTTAGGAGTTCTTAACTCTGATAGAGCAAGTTGTGAGTGAACTATCAGAGTAACTTTCCTCCGTAGAATGACTTAATGGAAAAATAACTTTTGGCGAATTCAACCAAGATTGGTCCATTCCAAAGCTTTCAAACACAATGAGGAGTTCATCATCAATCAATTGTGAGGCTACAGGAGAACTGAACTATATTGTCAAACAGGCCTACATACAGGTACTTATCATTAGAATTATCAGATACAGAAATTTGGACTTTCAAAAGAGATTTTGTGCCGTCTCTGTTCGAAAAATGATGAAATAGCAGAGCATAACCTTTAGGCCTGCTCGCTGTAAATCAAATTGGGTTTCCGGAATCTGACAGACTTCACTTTTACTATCTGTCCTACAAAATCATCCACCAAATGAACTTATCGCCTCCATTAAAGAGCTGGACATATTAGGCTAAACTTTAAGTTGTGTGAAACACAATGAACCCTTGAAAATTTCAGTGCAGGGTTTGATAGATGTACCGTCTTTGCATTCAATCTAACCAAGCAGTATATATCAGGAGTAAAATAAAAAATAGAGTTGTCCATCGCGTCAAAATTGAAATTTTGAAATACAATTTTTGAAAACGACATCTTTGTGAAAAAACTACCTGAAAGGATAAAAGGTAAAACCGGAACCTCTGGCATAGAAAAGTGTTGCATTCATTGTGATTGATGTCTTCAGTAGATGAAGGAAACTGAAGACGTCAATTTGGTTGATAAAACGTAAGTCTAGAGGAGTATTGCATTTCTGTTGATTGAGTAAAGGCTTGTTTTGGATACCTGAAGGATTAGCTTTGGATAATTCAAAAGTAAGTGAGTCAGTTCGACTCTCCACTGCCACCCGCACAGTTGACCAAATGAACCCAGTTTCCTAGCGAAGCCGGTAAGATTTAATGGTGAGTGATGTTTCAGATCAGATGGTAAGAGTGCGGCTATGCCAATCTCTGAAAACCTGATTCGGTTCGCAGCGGGGCCGTTACGAAGAATGTGCTCTGCTGTTTTATCATTTTCCAAACAGAGGCGACACACACCACTTCCGATAGTACGAGTCTCATCATTTAATAATGCAGAAAACAGTGACCTGTGGGAAGGCCTATTAGATATTGTAGTTCATTTCTACAGAAGTCCAACAACTGTTTGGTTTCAAACTTAGAAGGATGAATGAACGTCTTGGAGTGAACCAATCCTGGAAGACTCTTCCAGATGTCCATAAATCTTCTTGCCATCGAGGTGTTTAGTATATGTTTGGTGAAGCCTAAAGCGATGCCAATGACAGGTTCTGGCCAGGAATTCAGACCGAATATAATTTGTTGAGTATTTCTAATGGGAGAATCGTTTTCGGCAATTGATATAAACGTTGCAGCAAGAACTTCCAACGCCGTTTGACTGTCCAAAAATATTTTCATTGACTTATGTTTGAGGTTGGATTCTACCAAATTCTACGCACACAATTCAATAGCAAATATTTTCGCTTGAAATACAGTCGCATAGGTCCCTAGGCTGTTTGAAGGGATTTTTCCAAATTAATTTGCTCTAAAGCAATTCAAGTACAATGTTCCACTTATAAATGAAATTTTCGAGATGGATTTGTATATCTAAGTTTCAGATGAAGACATTGGAAGACAACTCCAGTTTACACATCTTTGAAAAAGGTTTCGGTAGATCTGATTTTCTTTCTGTTTTTCTGAAGTTTTTCACTCTGTTGATATTGATGGAGAAACGGAAAATCAAACGATTTCATTTCAGAGATATATTAGCAGCGCCTACCCTAACAATAATCAAAGCAACCATCATAAATCTGAAAATAATCGAATCTAATATCTTCTACCCAAGTGAGCACCCACACCTTTTTTTTGCTCTTAATATATAAACTTTTGAAATATTTCTTGAAGAATGAACGACTTGAAGTTAGTTGAAGGTCCTTCATTCAATAATTGTGTTACAGTATGGAAAAATAATACTATGAAATTGATGTAAGTCATGATGCAATATGCATCAACTTTATAGCTTCAAAATCCTCATTTTCCTTAAACCATATTGGATACAAATATCAAATATCTCGTCGTCAGAAACTGGATAGATGCGAGTGAATATGCAATGATGTTTTGCAGAATATTCACGTCTGTACCATGTATATATAGTTTCCCAATTAAACCCCATACCTCCTATGAGTTTCCCACCAACCCACATAAATTTGAATCCTTCCTGACCTCTGTTTATTATTTCAAAACAGTTTCTCGCTTACATAACCTGCCATCTCTCTTTGAGTTAAACCGCCTCAAACCTAGATGATGATCGCAAACTGGATTCATTGACAGACTGTTTTACAAAAACATGTAAACTTGTGAAGATATTATTTCTGGGTTTGTTTTGAAAATAAATTCCATATACTCGTAGAAATAATATGAATACACTGACCCTTCGTTACTTGATGTGTATTATTTATGATATGATTTTAGAAGAGGTTTCTCAACAAACGATGCAATAGCTGCTCTGACAGATGAAATAAACGATCGTAAACATAACAAACGACCAATATTGTTTGTATTTTTGGACTCAGCAAAGGCCTTTGATACTAAGTTGATAGATGTAGCCGTTACTACGTAGTAGGAGATCATAATGAAAAGAGAAATGAAAATGTCTATATTTTATAACACTTTTAATTGTAACTCACGTTACTGCAGTTTCGTCCTATACGGACATTTTCAAACTTACTTACACAATAAACTAACAATGATTCATTACATTCGCCAATATATACCATACAGGTACTTGATTGAGTACCTGAACTCAAATCATTTATATACCTGGCGAACATCTGCAATAACTTTGAAATGAATAAGCAAACAGGTGTCGACTTACGTAATATTGAGGCTGGTAAAAGTTGTAAACATCGCAATGTTTTTCAAACGTGAAATCAACTACCTACATACACTACGTGATTTCATGTGGGTTGCGTTAAGGTGCAATTTTCAACGACTCGTTCAGAGGTATCGAAGAAAAGTTTGTTGGAGATCACCATTTAGTTCCAAAAGAAACCGGATGCGGTAGAATGCTAACATGATAATTATTGATTTTTCCCAAACCATGGTTCTAGCCTCATAAATACTACTTATAGATTATATTACTTAATTGTTTAGCAATAATTAATTTAGTCAATTATTTCTTGTCAATAAATCATAATGATAGTTATCTCCAAATCCCTTGACAACAAGGAGATTGCGGTTGCTGTATTTCTACTACCTAAATCTATAGGATCATCTCTGGCTAAGAATTGACCATTACTGGCTGTATCTATGCCATGCTGGTAAACAGAACTGCAACTACGACTCTTCAAACTGGGGTACAATCTCCCCTTCTGTGGTCGCTCCTGGAACTTGGGGTTCAGGCCGCAAAAAAATCCATTGGATTTATGTGACGATTGTCAGACCAATGATCACTTATGGAGCAATTGCCTGGTGGTCGAAGGCTTTACAGAATATGACCAAGGCAAAACTCTCTGGCTTACAGAGACAGGCTTGTCTGGCCATCAGGGGTTCCATCAGTACCATACCGTCAGCGACTATGGATATCCTTCTTGATCTACTTCCTCTCCACATTTTTCTGCCTATATATGCCATATATGCTTCCTGGCCATACTGGCCTGGAAGCAATGAGGCTGCTGACTCCCTTGCAAAGAAGGGTGCTGCAAGCAGCTTCATCGAACCAGAACCAGAACCAGAAACAAAGATTGAACATCTGGATGGCAAGAATATTCATGGACTTTTGGCAGAATCTTCCAGGGTAGGCTCACCCCAAGGCCCTTCGAAGATTGATACCAAACAATTGTGGATTACTGGATTCTGATCATAATCCAGTAGTCCTGGTATTGTGCGATGATCTTCCTTTCCCTGATTATCGCATGAGAACTAAGACGGACTGGGATATCTTCACAGCCCAGCTCGGAGAGATGCGCGCCCCTCCTGAAGTACTCGACTCTCCCGACGAACTCGACGTGGTAGTTGAACGTTTCGAGCTTTCTGTGAATGATGCGTTTCGAGCGGTCACCTCTAAGGAGGAGTGTCCGCTGAAGAGCTATGATGAGTTTCCCCTTCGTATCAAAGCCTTGATACGAGAGAGAAATCGCTTGAGAAGGCTCTATCAACGAACCCTTTTCCCAGGGGACAAAATCGCGGCAAATAGGATGGCCAACCAAGTCAAGCAGGCCATAATTGGACACCAAAACGAAAGGTGGGGAGAGCTCTTAGAATCCTTCGAACCTGCGAGTGACAAACTTTGGCGAGTAACCCGCAGGCTCAGGGGAAGAAGACTGCTTTCTCACCCATTCACGGAGAGCGCGGAGTGAGCTACTCTCCCGCCGACAAAGCATTGGCCTTTGCTGACATGATGGAACGTCAGTTTCAGCTTAACGTTGACGACGGTGACATCAAATCAAATCAAATCAAAATATGCTTTATTACCCAAGATCTGAACATCTTATTGGCATCGACCACGATATGCTGAGGAGGATGGCGATGATGACATCCGTCCAGCTTCTGTGGAAGTGCTGAAGGGATACATCAGGGCCGCAAAGGCCAAGAAAGCTCCGAGTGTCGACTCAATAACTAACAAGTTATTGAAAAGGCTCCCGGAAAACAGCATCGAATGCCTCCTAAACATAACAGTTCGTTGGCCCTCAGACGCTGTTCCCACAGAATTACCGCCCAATCAGTCTACTCTCGTCGGCGGCTAAGCTGGCTGAAAGAGTTGTTCTCCAAAGGCTCAACGAAGAAGTTGAAGACCGAAATGTTCTGCCTGATGAACAATTTGGCTTCAGCAGTGAACACTCCACTAAGTTACAGGCTCTAAGGCTGGTCGAAAACACCATCCATGAACTGAATAACAACAAAAAATTACTTATTGTGCTACTTGACATCTCGAAGGCCTTCGACCGTGTTTGGCATGAAGGCCTTCAGCACAAATTAAACGCGTTCGACCTGCCTCGGGGCCTGATCCGGTGAATTAGGTCTTTCCTGAAAGATAGAACTTTTCAGGTTAGAGTAGAAGGTTCTCTGTTTGATAACAGAGAGATCCTCGCTGGAGTGCCACAGAGGGCCGTGCTCTCTTCAACGATTTACTCTCTATACACTAGCGACCTACTAAAGTCCGAACGTGTGAAGATATCCCTGTATGCCAACGACACGGCTCTTCTCTCGTCTTCCGTGGGTCGGGAGCTCGGTGTCATCTACATGCAACGTGCATTGGACGACCTCGAGCGCTGGTACCTAGATTGGAAGATCCGAGTGAACCCGGATAAGACTCAGTCGATAACCATGGGAAGACTAAAATCTTCTCCGGTCAAAAAAGAGAGAATCTCTGGAAGGGAGATTGACTGTAGACTCACTTGAAACCCGCACTTCATGTGCGTTAAATCAAAGATCGAGGGTCGGATAGCTAGTCTGTACCCTCCATAGAAAATCCAAATTAAGTCTAAAAAACAGAATTACCATCTATACGTAGGCATACGATGTCAAGCCTGTCATCTTGTATGCTTCGGGCGTTTGAGGACAAGCGACTCCGACCAACATCTCCATATTGGAAAGACTACAAAATAAGTTAATTAGGATGATTGTGAATGTTCCTTGGTTCGTGCGGAATGAAGCCATCCGCAGAGATTGCAGCTGCCTTCCATTCGGCAGTACATTCAGTCGAGGAATCGGCGAGTTTTTGAAGGTGCGGAAACTCATGAAAATTCGTTAGTTATGGAAGCTATAGACTATGCTGTAGACGACCCCTCTCGATACAGAAAGCCTCGAATGGGGCCCTCATGTCCCCCGTTAACGGACGAATAGCTTTTCATTCATCCCCACCCCAGCTAGGTAGGGGTACCCCGTGAAAGGGCGATACCGATGTCTGAGGACTTCATACCGCCATCCCCTCAGTCATGAACCCATTTGTCCTTCTTCGATAAAAATCAGCTAAAATGGTAAGGGAGCTGGGCTCCATCCCGTTTGAATTGAAGGCGTTCGTTGTTTCAAAAGGTGTCTGATTCCAAATAATAAAATAGGAGCTTTTGTTTGAAAGTGGTTGACAATGTTTCGTGGTGTATTACATCAGTTCGGACTTCCATTGTCTAATATAATATAAATTGATTTGAAATCCCTGAA
>WOGP01006866.1:0-12098 GCA_015342065.1 Leptinotarsa undecemlineata | reverse complement strand
ATCTACACATCCATGTATAGAGTCACTCATTTCAAAATTGATTACTTCCTTCTTTTCTTTGGAAGATTCCCACATTTTTTTGTATCAAGATGGAGTAGTAGAAAGCCAAAAGCTTTTGAATTGAAGGGAGATTTTCTTAGGAGTGATTAATTTTTGGGAAAGAAAGTTTTTGGCTTTCTACTACTCCATCTTGATACAAAAAAATGTTGGAATCTTCCAAAGAAAGGAAGGAAGTAATCAATTTGAAAATAAGTAATTCCATACATGGATGTGTAGATCATGCAAAGAAGCAAATTTCAGGCATACACCGGAAGAAAGCCCTCCTGAAACAGCTTCTTTCATATAAACATTAAATTACACGAAAGAAAAAAATTCTTTCCAAACAAATACTTTCACATTAACACTGAATTATACAGAAGATACTTTTCTCTACTCAGTTTGTATTTCAAACTTTCGTTGTAGAATAAAAATCAGATATCATTCACAAGAGTTCTACTTTAAATAAATAATAACAAATTGCACTTACATGGAACATTGTCATCCTCACTGGTAGACATCGATGTTTCGCCATAAGACACTTGCCTTAGGGCTCTTCAGTACCAAACTGGATAACATTATAGAAAATACACACAATTCATTCAAGAATTACGATTTTCAATGTCACGGAGTAAGTTTGATCTACTTATGTTATCGATGACATCGTAATGACATTCATTCACCTATTTGATTAAATCCCAGCCAAGAGGAATCTTATTTTAATTGAAGGGGTTATATTTTCAGGAGTGATTAATTTCTATACACATCCAAGTTACTTATTTTCAAATTGATTACTTCCTTCCTTTCTTTAGAAGATTCCCACATTTTTTTGTATTTAGATGAAGTAGTAGAAAGCCAATAACTTCCTTTTTCAAAAAATTAGTCGCTCCTGAAAATATAACCCTTTCAATATAAACGATTTAAATATGTCCTAATTCAAACATTTGTTGTGAAATTCTTCGAAGTATAGAATAATTTTGTTCTTTTTGTCAATAAAAAAATTGTAAATTTAGGTTTGAGATACTGCTTTTGCGTTGTTGATTTTTTTATAACCATAATGACAATGTCTTGTCCAAGCAAAAATTTTAATTTTCGGCAACGGCTCTGTCTCTCACCTCCTCACCTTTAAGTTCATCCCCTTAACCTTACCTACCGATGAAATCCAATTTAGGTCCGGCAGGAGAGATTTCGACCCCCCCTTATCCCCGTAACGGCTCCCTTTTATCCTGCGAAGTCCTGCAGCCACTTACCGGGCCGCACCGCATCACAACAATGAGTGTTTATGATGGCGCCTACTCGACGATCGTCATAGCAACGGAGTCACTCAGAGGTGTGTCACCTATGCGGGGGGAAAGGGTGTCCTGCTACGATAGTTTGCTGCCACACTGGACAACAGCGTACCTACTTTATGTCTCGGCTCTCGACTTTGCTAATCAAAGTTTCTCGGGCTGATCGGCGGACGAGATGAGATATAATCGAAAGGATGGAGCGATAGCCGTCCATTTGGGGAATATGACGATTGATAACCAAAATGTAATCGAAGTTTAACGAGTTATCACACTTGAAGCAAGGAATACTCACACCCGCATCATGAAAAACCGAAGCGATAAAAAACAATCTTTTATATCGCATCCTTTTTTCAACAAGTGAAAAACGAAGACAAAACAGTTAACGATTGCATTTCGTCACATATACCTCTAATTTGGCAAATGGGTAGATTGTACTCGAAAGAGATAGCTGTATAAAAGAGTCAAAGTACAAATTCGGCAAATGACGTATTGCAATCGTTCCAAAGTTTAAGGTTGTTTATTGTAAATTTTACTAGTTCAGACTTAATATAATTCGAAATCTATGATAGAACAAATTAAACCTTGCTGAAGTACATCAACGGCGTAAAACCTTCCATCACCTCCACAATAGAAAAGAAAATCTACAACGAATTTCCATTCTTAGACGTATTGGTGAAGAGGACCGACACTAAGTGGGAAGCATCTGTATACCGAAAACCCACTCACACAGGATCATATCTGAATCACCATCAATCTACGAAAAAAGGGATCATCAAGACTCTAGTGAAACATGCTTTCGAGCTCTATAATACGAAGGAAGGTGTCGAAGAGGAATCAGGCTTTATCAGAAAATATCTTCAATGGAATGGTTACTGCAAAGTTATGGTAGAACAGGCTTTGGCTAGAAGACAGCAAGAGCCTCGCAAGAAAGCCGGCACAACCAGTGCTTGCCTTCCCTACGTGAAAGGATTGTCGAAAAGGATAAGAAGAATTGGGTCCAGTACAACATCAGAACCTGCTTCAGATCCGGTAACATTATTCGTAGCAGCTTCACGAAAACCATGCCACAAAACGCGGACTGCGATTTCAAGAATTACATTTACTGGATACCCTGTGAGTCCGAAAAATCCTATATCGGTGAAACTAGGAAGACATTAAAAGTCCGCTTTATCGAGCACAAGAGAAAAACATAGAGAGGAGAAACACTCAAATCGAGAATAGCAGAGCATGTTTGGACTAACTAACATAACATCAAGTGGTCCCCATCCATGAGGAGGAACTCTGATTCGAGAGAAAGTTCAAAGAAGGCGCATATATGTTATCCAATGACCATTCAGCCAAGCCAGCGTAATGATATACAGCATATAGACATTTGTAATGAAGTGGAAAATATGGTAAATTCCCGCTAAACCGGTGAGGTGGAGAGGAAAGAGTAGATAGGCGAAAGCGCTACAATGACCGAAAGATAGTCAACTAACAATGGAAACGTCGTGGAGTAACTTGGTTTGAAATCTTTTAAAATTTTATATTTCTTTTTTAATTTGTCGCTCATTTTTATTTTATTCCTTTTAATTTATTTTCACTCTGTGGTCATTTTCATCTTTAATTTTGATATTTCATTCGTTGTACTATAATTTCATGTCACATGTTATTGCTTAATAAAAATGATATTTCAGCTCTTCATTCTAATTTAATTTCTTTCTTTCTTTCATGAATTTCGGATCATATTGGAATCATATTAGATAATGGAAGTCTCAACTAGTAACATTCCCCATGATACGTTGTCAATCTGTTTCCAATAAATATTCAATTTAATATCGTAATTATGAATTTTGACCTCAAATTGGATATAGCTTTCTAAAATGTTCCGAGTATTGGAGTATTTGAAAGAGATGAGGATCAGAATATGGAATATAAAATATAATATATTCACAAAATACTTATTAAAATGTTACGAATTTTATGAAATTGGGCAAAATCGTAATTTGGGGTTATTTTTAAGTTTCTTACAAAAGGTATCCTCATGTATTCAAGTAGTCTAGTGATGTAACTTGCTATATCGCCTAATCTCTCACCCCGTCATTTCTTATTCGGATACCTGAGGCTAAAAGTTTCAGAACGAAATTGATGAGTCTTTAAGTGACCCACATATCAGAGAAACCAGAAGCATAACATATGTTTATCTAAATCGTATAGAAATATGTTAGTTATGAAACACAAAATGAAATTTACGTATATATAACATTACTCAATACCTCCATATCTCAGTATTATATAAATACATTTATTACACCTTTTCGCTACGTCAATCACGCTTCAGTACCTTTTGAACGAATGTATTTACTCCCCTTTTTCCTATGTGAATATGATGAGCTGTTATTGGCTATTCGTTTATTGTATGTAGGAAAGCTTAATTAACAACATTCTATATGCTGCTTTTCTTATACAGGGTGTTTCCTAACTACAGTACGAAACTTCAGAGGGTGATTCGTTAGGTCGTTTAAAAACAGTTCCTATGGACATATGTCCGGAGTTGCTTCGTTTCTGGGTTACAGGGTGTATAAAAAGTTAAAAAAAATATCTTTAAAATATCGTTACACCGATTTGGTTGAAATTTGGTACAGTTATTTGAAGTAATAAGGAGCTCATTCAACCCCAACTAGATTGGAATTATAGGTCCAGTGGCGTCTTAGTGGACACCACAGCCACCAATATTAAAAAAAAATTAACACCACTGACTTTTTTTGTAGTTTATTATTTCTTTAGATTGAGCGACTGAAAATACAACTTTTTCGTCATTAGCGTTTTTTCATATCAAGCGCTTCGTTTTCGAGGAAAAAAATTACTTCTAAAAACTATCCATGGACAATATAAAATGACGGAGTTCCGTGGTGGGCGTGGTAGTAGACGGACGTGCTGATAACCTTAAAGTGAATGAGAAAATGTCCACCTTCTCATAAAATACTAGTACTGGAGTTTCATAACCAAGAGCCTTCAGATGAATAGAAATCTAGAGAATTCATATCAGGCCAATTTTGAGGTCCTGCACGCCCAATCCAGCGATTAAGATAGTTGATGCCGAGATGTTGAAGAGCAAAAACACCAAAATGAGCTGGAGCCCTGTCGTGCATCAACCACATGTTGCCTCTTACAAGTACTGACACTTCTAACAAAATGGGTAAATGATCTAGCAACCCGTGTAGGATTCACCTGTAAGTCTAGCTGGTAGAAAAAATGGACTACGTAGGTAGTCAGCAATCATTCCTACCCTAACTTTCAGTGAAATTTGTTGCTGAAAATGACTTTCTCTAATAACGTGGGAATTTTCGTCAGCCCAAAACTGGTTATTGTGAAAGTTCATAAAAGCACCTCGTGAAAAAATTGCTTTGTCCGTAAATAAAATCTTTGGCAAAAATGTATTATTGTGTGCCATCGTATGAATCAACCGTCTGCAAAACATTAATCTTGGGTGAAAATCCAGAGGCAGTAGAACTTGGACCCGCTGTATATATGGATATTGGAGGTTTCTGTTTAGAACTGACCATATGGTTTTGGGCTGACTTCCAGCTGCAGTGCAATCTTCCTGGTACTATTTAAAGGATCTTCTTCTATAGCATCAAGTATATCTTCTTCTAGTTCAGGCGTCATTACAGTTTCTGGTCTTCCACCACTTGCTTTTTTATTGAAACTTCCAGTTCCACATAATCTTGGATGTAGCGTTCCAAATGGAATTACTTTATTTAGATATCACTCTAGGTAAATTTTCAATGTTTCTTCCGCATTTCCATTAACTAAACCATAAATAAAGTGCATGTCATCCATTTCAGCGTTAGTAAAATTATTCATGATGGAATCACTGCTAATTGACAACTCTGACTTTCACTTGATATGACAACACTATTACTGTTAGCTGGGATCTCCAAACACACAATAGACCTGCAAAGGTCGCAGTGTAGTAGTGACTGTTCAGCACAGAAGCCCCATAGTAATCTAATCTGGTGTCTCCAAAGCATGTGTTCAGGATAGGCAAACTGGCTTACATTTTTTTGTCTCGAAAACGAAGCTGAATATGTAGAAAACACAAGCGACGAAAAAGTTGTATTTTAAGTTGATTATTCTAAAAAAATTAAAAACTTCAAGTCAGTGGCGTACTTTTTTCCCCTTTATTGTTGGCTGAGGTGCCCACAGAGACTCCAATGGACCTAATACTTCCAATCTAGTTAGGGCTAAATAAGCGCTCCATTACATCAAATAAGTGTAGCAAATTACAACCAAATTGATGTAAGAATATTTATGATGTTTCATAAATACCGTTTTTTTTTTACTTCAACGCCCTGTATCCCAGAAACGAAACAACTCCGGACATATGTTCATAACTTTTTCAATGACCCTGTATACTCGTATCATGTAACGGAGAACGACATAATGAGAAACTGTTCATCTATTGTTTTCCTGAACTCAACTGTCTCCGAAGAACAAGCCTATGCCTATCAGGACAGTTAAGCCCAATAACAGTACGAAATACTTTGTTTTTGGGTTGTGGTTTCACCTAGAGTCACATTTACCAAGTGATTAAAACTTTGGCTCTCCTGGTTGAACCATATGTTCTGCGATTCTTGATGGTACTTCATTTCCAGTTTGACGTAGTATGTGGCTTGTCTAGCTGTACTTATTTCTTTCAAAATACTGTGTGGTAGGAGATCATTTTGTTACTAACGTTGCCGCAGTTTCGTCCTATAAGGACACTTCCAAACGAATGGAGAAATGAATTAAAACTTTCCTTATACTGCATTTTGAGATAATGAAACAGTACAACCTTTTTTGAATCACTGAGCAACTATTCGAATATTGGAACAGTGCTTTGAAAGTAACATTTTCTAATTTATATTTTAAATTAATGAATGATTTTTTCTCATTGTTTTCAATTATTGGGTATATTGATAGGTGTACTTACTGATAACAGCATAAACACGAATCTGTTTGGGACGCTCTTACCTAGAAAAAAAACACAAGTGATATTATTTAATATAATACAAACCCAATAAAAATCAAAGAACTTAAATGGAAAAATATTCAAATCTATCTATATAAGGCACAAACTTTTCATATGGTTCAGAGAATTATAGATTTTGAAATAGGGATTTTAATTTTCTTGAGCTTACGTTTTTAGAAAGGTTTATAGTATCCATAATCAACCCAAAATGAAGTACTTGATACAAATTTCTTTCATTTGATCAAGTTTTGAAATAATAAGCAAAACACTGTTATTGCTTACAAAATGAGTTGTCATATCTTCAATAGCTCTTACATTCTTATCAGAGTTTGGTTGATAAAATAATGATATTGATAACAATTAACGAAAGCTATAAGAATTATCTAAGAATTACCACTTTCAGCAACAAAAATACAAGAACATCAAAATGTTATTCCACAAACACAACGATGTCAATAATCCATTGTAGCATTCGAATAACTCAATAGAAACAATACCATGAACTGCAAAATACATGAAGACATTTGCTTATGAACATAAAATAGTATACAATCTGCTTTCAGATTCATAATATCTACTCAAGAATAGTTTGCCATGGGATTGAATCAAAAACACACCTCTGATTGAAGAAAAAGTAAAATTTTTGGATGAACTACTCACATAAAGTTCAGTTCATTTATCAGCAAGCTTTCTCAAGTTTCAATTCGACTAAGTGATTATGAAACACCCGGTATAATAACCCAGAAAATACCGGATATCCTATGGATAATTCCTCAATTGACTTTGAATGGTTGAGATTTGATATATATTCTATGAATGTTCATGAGATATTCAAAGAAAATATAATTCTTCAATTGAATGCATTTCATTTTGAGTTTGATATGGAATAGCATTGGCGACTTCAACTTTTTACCCATAAATACTATACTTATGCATCTTATAAACCAGCTGTGTGATTATTTTTACATGCAAATAGTCGATTCAACATCTTTCAACATTTTTCATTCTTAATTTCAATGAAGTTTTCATAAAAAAATGGATTAAAAATTTCTAGTTCTGCGTTTGTTTGTCCAATCTCGGTTATATACATGTCATCAATATATCGAATAAACATTATTATTGTTTTTTATTATTATTATTAGGTATTCTTAGAAAGCCAGACAAATTGCTAACCTCCTTTATCTCTGATGTTTTTTTTGTATGTGAATAATCATTGACATTACATTTATTTTCAGCCAGAAATGAAGCAACTCTCAAAGCAGGAAACTGACAGAGGAAGCAAAAACATCTTTATTGAGAAAGCAATGAGCGATAATTTTTTTTTAAAGTGATAGAAAGGAAGAGATCGATAATAACAGTTCAACATCATGAAGTAACTTGGCTTGAAATCTTTTTATTTCTTATTATTTGTTCAATTTGTAATTTTTGCTTGTATTTTGTTTTATTCATTTTAGTGTAATTTTATTTGAGGTTTTTTTGCTTAATATAATTGTTATTTTCAGCTATTCAATCAATTTTATTGATTTTTTCAGGGATTTCAAATTATTTATGTGTAAATTTGAATTGACTCATTTGGTTATATGATAATATGGTTATTGATTTGCCTATATATTGGCAATACCAACTAATGAAAAAATCATTGAGCCCGAAGTGGGCTTAATAAAGAACTTTTTGAGTATACTCAGGTACCGCATATAGGCATAACAACGCTCAGTTGATTATTTGAAGATATACATTTTAAGAGTACTCAGAAAAAAACATTGAACAATTAAAAACTAACAACTTTTCTGATGTGGGACAATGTGATTCAAATCAATTCAGTTCCCGCATCTCTTGCAACATAACCCTTCAGATCGAAAAACTATTAGCAGTAAACATGTTGACCAGTTGGCCAGGAAGCCAAAAAGCAAGTCGCTTACCATCAATAGTAAATAACCCTATTCAGCTGTCGCTATTTACACGAAACCAAAAGAAAACCGTTCCGAGGTACAAATAATCAATCAAAGTCTCAATAAATCAATCGGGAAGCGGTGTTGATTCATGTGATGATCATAAATTCAACTGGTTCTTTATCGATATGGATATACGAGTTTCCGATCACCTTTTCCCAAATGACCACTGTACCGAAAGAAAAACGAAAACTCAGCTGAATTCTTTCGCATCAATCGATGATTCACTACCGATCACGAAGGTAAATTCTGCGGATGGTAGAGATCAGTCATGGCGGATACAGTTATTCTCAAAATATTGAAGATGAATGCACATTTGGCATGAAAATTGATGTTCTAACGATCTGATTTGAAATTTGGTTTGCTATAAAATTTTGTCACGTATTACTGCAACAATATTCATTTAAAAAAGTAACATAATAAAAGTATTCAATATCTGTGCACCATTTCAATGTATATATTTTTAACATTATAATTCAAAGAGATGAAAATATCGAAAGAAAATTTTTAGAAACAATTATTTCTATGGTCTAGGCAAAACTGGAATAATAATAAATAATAGTTTGAAAAACTAAAAACACACGTTTCAATAGCAACACAAACTAAACAATAAAAAATTATTCTAAACTATCTATTTACACAAAAATTAATTTTGTTGTAAAAAAGCATGGGATGCTTTGAATTATATTTTTATTATGGCTCCAATCAGGCAAACAGCTCCTAACTAAGTAATTTTAACAATAGATATTCAGCACCCACCCCACGGTTTTTTACAACGAAATAAATTTTTTTATAAATAGATTTATTCTGATTTCAGCCATCAGTTACATCAAGCCTCAGGACCTGTTATCGATATTGAACACAATCTGAAACTTGTTTCGAATTATATTTTATTCTTCAAATTGTGTTGCTATTAAAGCCAGTTTTTTTTGGTATTTTAAACCATTATTATTTTCTACATTTTAGTTTGGTCATTTATTTCAATATAAAATATATATGCATGCGCAGAGACTGAGGAAATTATTCAATCCTGGCGATCCTAATCAGGATAATGAGATAAACTTATGACATTATTGTATTGTTACCGATTCTTGATATATGTAAAAAGTTCAAAATCAATCTGTCTGTTTGAAGTTAGTCAAAAGTTATTTTAGAGGAGTCGGTTACAAAGAAACATACAAGTGAAGCTGATGAAAGCGTGTTGAAAAATAAAGAAATGTTTTAGATATTAAATTGAGAAAAGAATTAATAGAAAGATACTGTTAAAGTTTTTGTCAACTTTTTTAAAACAAATTATATATCATTTGAAATAGCAATGAATAGTCAATAGTTTTTTAAATTCATACTACATGACAAAAAAGTTATCAAGTACGAGAATATTGTTTCAGATATGTCATCCACTTGCTATAACTAATTTACTGAATGATACTACGATAGACATAAAATTAGATCCGATAAAATATATTTGTATGAGTTTCCACGAAGATAATTTTCATTGTCTAACGGCAAGACTTTGATTAACTTTGTTGAACCACTAAAACGGGTTTCAATTGCATAGAGATAATAATTAGACGGTTTGCTATAAACACACACACACAAGTTTATATCTATAAATAAATAAATACCACAAGTTTATAACAGAAAAAAGAAAGTGAACATTCAACGTATTCATAAAAAATGTCGGCAACTTACATTCACTATCACCAGTTGTATTGTATCGTACGATAATGTTGGAAGAGAAATTACTTCAAGCGTCTTGAAGAACGTATAGTTTGGACTTTAGGTATACCCTAAGTTAATTCTTTATTTAGCTATTTTTCCCAATTTTGTATTATGTATTCAGTAACTAACTAACAATAACAGTTCGTTGAAACTACAAAAGTTGTTTTATTGTTTCAACTTTCCCGATAACTCGCGAGGACCTGAGAGGTCTGAAAGGGTCAAGTCGGTACATCTTGCTGGCCACCTGAAAGAGCCATGTGTTCCGATCCATAATTCAAATATTAACTTTGAGGTATCATCGGATTCTGAAAATTATGGAGATTTCAAAAAATCTTATAGTATACAGAGTGTTTCATTCAAAAAGCAAACTTTGGTGTCATTTACGGAAAAACTGACAGTTGGAAAAAATATTCCGTAATGCATATCCAATATTTCGAAATTTCTTAAAAATAGCTTGAGAAATAAAGGAAAACATAAGGTGTACCATGTTTCACCAGGTATATATTTTGTAAGTATTATTTTAAAAGTAAGGCTGTACTTGGTTGATGCCCTGATGAATGTTTGAATTTTTTTTTGTTCAAGCTGAAGTGGATATGTACTTCGGTCCACAAATAGTGTCGCTACCATAAAAATAACTACCTCAAACGTCATACCTATATACACCCAACTCTGAATGGATTTGTTTTACGAAAAGCTTTTAAAAGCATATGTGAAGGTAATAAATTTAATTGGTTCATGGTCTGCTGACATTGATTTTAACTTTTTCGTCTCTGTGATGGCTATTAATGACGCTGCTCAATTTGGTACGGTCCTTGATATCGAACAGAATGATGAATGGAAGTCAAAGGCCAGATGTTTTGTTTTTTAACTTGTTTTCCAGAACTTCCTGTGGAAATTTTTCCATTCTTCAAGTTCGGATGTATCGCTATTATTATTCATTTGATTAAAAAGAAAAAATTAGAACTAATACGACCAATCAAATCGATCTAGTTTACTCATCTGTTTTCAAATCAGCGTATCCACATTGTCGCAGGTAAACAAATTAAAGGTACTCAATTAACTTAAGGACCTCTATTTTTACCTTCAGTAGGTATATATGGGCTAATATTATGATTTATTTTCAGTTTATTGTAATTATTTGAAAATGTCTTTAAAGAACGAAAATACAGTAACTATATTAGTTACGAATGAAAGTGGCTGAAAAGCATAGAAATTTTAATTTCTCATTTTTCATGATGATCTGCTACCACGTAGTAACTGTTACATCCACCAATTTATTGAAAAGTATAGTTAAAGTTGAAGTCGAATTTAACTTATGCCAATTGAAACAATACCTTACCAAGTTTCAAAAACTAAAAAATACATTGTGTACATGGAGGAAAAAATACATGAAATATCTGTGCACTACGAAGAAAAATCTTTTGAAGGCCACATTTTCCAAAATTATTTTTAAGCAGAATTTCTCGAACATCTTGATTACTCAGGAATTACTTTTTAAATTAAAATACTTAGTGTATACCGAAAAAAATAGAGTAACTGAATTGTTTTTGAGTAACAGATTTGTTATATGCAACAGTTTATTTCGAACCAAATTGCCATCTTATTTTCTGCGAAAGTTTTCTACATTTTTTTAAGAATATGGAGAAGGAGAAAACCAAAAAGCTTTTTTTACTCAGTACTAGTCACTTTTAAATATATACTCCTTTCCATTTCGAAGAAATTATTTTTTCAACAATGTGAGCTATTTCTATTCGTAATGTCAAATTCAGTGATGGTATTATGAAGTCATCTATGAAATTATTGTACAACATTGTGGAACAGAATTCATTATCGAAGTTTGGGTAATTTTTTTAGTTTGAGCTGAATAATATTCTATTGGTTTATTATATAAATTATCAGTCACTATACCTCAAGGTATAATTAAACCTATAACTTCATTGAAATAATAAATTTTCAACCTTACAAACAACTGAATGATTTCATTACCACCTGTTTAAATCTGTTTAAATCTGTTTTTTCCGTTAATCAGCTGCCGCCCCCATACGAACGACAACTCTCAGAAGTTGAGAAACTTGTGCGAGCTAAGGACTAACGAGGTCTTACCTTTTA
>WOGP01006865.1:0-12099 GCA_015342065.1 Leptinotarsa undecemlineata | reverse complement strand
CAATTCTGCTAACTGTGCTTTAGATATATTTAGCTGCCGGATTATACATATAAAAAGACATTTCCTAATTAACTGACAGTTTAAAAAATTTCGTTTTCTATTGCATTTCATGATGCAATTATTTATAAGTGTGAATTTGTGTATGTATCTATACTTGTATATGTGTATGCACATTTCTATTTAATTTTTTTTTTGCCTTTTTTTCCTATTCTGTAATTGGGTTCATCCTGTAGAATAGTGTATGGAAAATAAATAAATAAATATTCTCAAAGCTCTATTCACTAGGTATTGATAACGGTTCGTTTCTGTCTAGGATGATGATTAATATTATTATTATTATTAATATATTTTTCAAAACGTATACAGATTAGAGTAGAATTAAAACAAAATATGGGAACAAAGTGGTTTGGCGATAAGAGCAGAGCTCTTGTTTCGCAAGAAGTTATAAAGAATATGAAAGTCTATAAATATTTGTATAAAAGTATAAGTATGGCGTTCATGAAATAGAAACTACAAAATATTTTATTAAATTTTGTGAATTTGGTGTTATACTTAAACAAATAATATTTCGGCTTGAGATAAAATAGGCCTTGGACAAATATTACACGTTCTATAAGAATGAAATATTATTGTACAGATAGATAACATTTTAGACGATATGGATAAGGATATGCTACTTACAATAAAGTATGACACAACTTTGGGATGAATTTAACTTAGACTAGCTTATTTCACTCTAACAGATTTTTTATATTACCTATCTTTTTCGAGAATGTGTTTTTTATTTGTTTCTTGAATATTGGTTAGAAATGAGAATTTTTTCTTCCTGAGGTACAGTGTTATATAATTCACTTGCCATGAAAGGATATGCTCTTTGCGAAATTGTTTTTTTAACAGTAGAATAGGTTAGTTGGTCGCAATGTCGTGTGTTATAGTCGTGGTTTCGTGATGAACCTTTATTTTTGCTGAAATGATACTTCACGTTTGTACAATAGTAATATAATTGTCTCATATCCATAACTTCACACTCTTTATACAGGAGACCTGACGAGAAACGTGAATTTCTAGACATGATCAACTTCATGAATCTCCTTTGCAATACCTCTAACTAAGTTATTGAAGTGTACTCGCAGAGCCGATCCCCATGCTGTTATACCATATTTCAAATGAATTTCCACAAGGAAAGTATATAATTGTTCAAGTTCTTTTTAATGTGAGTAATTTTTCAGGGAAGGGAAGTTATGAAGCATTATTTGCAGTTTTTTATTTATTATATATGAGAGTCCCACCTCAAGTTTCTATCTATATGGAGGCCCTAGGGAATCTATTTTTAGTGTTTTCCTTGTTCGCCGACATTATCCATTATGTAGGTATCGATCTATGTGTGTTTTCTTCCTGTACACCTTATGGCCTAGCTGATTACCTTCCCTGATGACTGAAACATCAAGAAAACCGATTTAGAGGTTTCCTTCTGATTTTGTAGTGGACTGGATTTTCAGATGAAAGTTATCCAGATGATTAAGGAAGTTCTGAATTTCTCTTTTTCCAGGACTCCAAACAACGAACGTGTCATCTAAATACCTCAATCAGTGCTTCGGTCCTTTTTCTCAGGTTTGAATGGCTCTTTCTTCAAATTTTTGCATTTCATTATATACGAACCTGCTACTTCCAACTGAAGGACGAATTCTTTACGCAAGATGAGGGACTACCAATGGTATCGCGAATTTCAACGATTATAGCCATCATATATATGGAGTGGTTTGAAACTCTGGCCATTGAAGAATCCCACAAGAAGGCCGAAGTCTGGTTGAGATACGTGGACAACACCTTCATAATATGGAACCATGGGAATCCAGAACTGGACAACTTCCTGAAGCACATCAACAACGTAAGTCCTTCCATCACTTTTACAATGGAGAGGGAAGTACATAACGAATTGGCATTCTTGGAATTATTGGTGAAGTAGACCGACACTAAATGGGAAACATTTGTATACCGAAAATCCACTCATACGGGATAGTGTCTAAATCAGAAATCCAAACACCATCAATCGATTGAGAGAGGAATCATTAAGACTCTAGTAGACAGTGCTTTCGGACTCTGTAATCCAAAAGGAACTAGTCATCATTGAAAATGAACTTTAACAGAATGGTTACTTCAAAGAGATGGTGAAACAGACTTCAACTAGAAGACAGCAAGAGCCTCACAAGCAAGAGAAGCTTCCAAAACCAGTTCTTGTACTTCCCTTTAACAGAGGATTGTCGGAGAAAATATAACATCAAGTATAACATCAGAACCTGCTTCAGATCTGGACATACTATCCGTAGCAGCGTCACAAAAACCAGCCCACCAAATGCGGACTGCGATTCCAAGAGTTACATTTACCGAATACCCTGCGACTGCGGAGAATAATACATCGGTGGAACTGAGAGGCCACTAAAAGTTCACATTGCGAAGCAGAAAAAACACACACAGCGAGGAGAAACCAGCAAAGCAGGAATGGCAGAGCATGTTTGGATTCATCAACATAACATCAAGTGGTCTCGAACTGAAATCATCCACCAGAAGGAACACTTGTTGAGAGAAAATTCAAAGAAACCGCATATATGTTGTTCAACAACGCATGTAGCCAAGATAGCGTAGAGATACGCAACATATGGGAACCTATAATCAAGCGGAATACGACCAACTCCCGCCAAATGGTCAGCTCCCTCTAGAACTGATGAATCGAATAGATAGAGAGAGAGAGAAGAGAGGATAGGTGAAAGGACTCGAATGACCTATTTATAGTCAGATCTCGGAGGAATGAGTCCAGTTATCACCCGAAGATGATTGTGTATACTAACAATCGAAACGTCGTGAAATAACTTGGCTTGGAATCGTTAATTTTCAATTTTCATTTCTTGTTAATATTTTTTTCAATTTTCATCTCGTGTTGGTAGTTCTATTCTTTGATTATTTTTTTTTATGTTGCTTGTATTTTATTTCATTGTGATTTCGGTTATTTTCCTCAATATAATTGTTATTTTTCAGCTAATCTTTTGATTAGTAATATTTTTTAGTAATAATGCAGAATATGAAGAAACTTAAACAACAAAAGATGGAAATATTCTTCAAATTTCATTAGTGAAATTGCGATGAATTCATCATCATTAGCAGATCAACATAATTCAATCCCCAATAAGTCATCGATGACAAGGGTAGAGACACCAGATGAGGTTGGTGATGCTATCTGACAGAGAGAGAGAGAATGAGGTATAGATAGCACTCGAGAAAAACTGACTGGTAAAAGCTGGAAAACAATGGATGGGCTGCCAGGTTTAGAGACTAAACTGTTATAGTGAATCAAAGACCTAGGATACATCACAGGTCCCAGATCGTGTTTTAGGATTTTTTAACTATATTATCTCATTGATACGTAAATATAAAAAACGAAATAGATTTTTTCCATCAAGAATGACTGTTTTCACGCTCTTGAATGGCAAATCCCTCCTTGCTTATGTGAGCTACCCACCAAATAACTGGTGTTCATTGTCTTGATGTCTTCCTACCATCTATTATACCAAAACCTGAATGAAAATTCGCCACTTTATGAAAATGGATATCTGTGAAGAACAAAATTTAAAGTGTGATCGAATGGAATTTATAGAAAAATGGGGTTGGTTGTGTAACAGGATCAATTTTTTCTTAAAAAAAATTGTATTCTTGCCGAAGTTTCGAATTTAATTGAATTCTTCTTCAGGGCTCTGTAACAATGAATTTTCATGAATATACCTTCCACAAAACTTATTTCAATTTCACAAAAAATAATGAGTTCTCATTCAAATTACTCACCGAAAAGTAGCTTTTTGGCGTTGATGATAATACTATTTTCAAAATCATCAGACTTATGAGATACGTATTTGAAAAATAAAAATAAAAAACACATTGCAAACAACAAACTTTTGAGACAACACCAAAACAAAACGCCATGAAACAAACGAATGGCTTTGTCTCTGATTCTGATAAGTTGGTGTCTGTTTTTTGAACAATGGTAAAAAAAAAAGAATTAAAAAAAGTATAAACTATTCAGGTATTTTACGTATCAAATCGACATCTCTTCTAGTGTTAACACTATGGCATTTGAGGATATATATCATTTCACTCAAAAGTCTTTTTGATAAGTATGGTTGAACATCTAAAACAGTTGGATGATCAAAATTGAAAATGTGTCTCTCATGTGTTCTGCAACTCGTGTTTTAAGATACCGTCGAGTTTGACCGGCATAGCATTTATGACAGCTTCCACAGTTAAAGTTATAGAACCAAACACGTTTGTTTGCGACTGCGGCAGACACCTTCAGAAATTTATGCTTTAAATACGAGAAAAAAGGTAGTATCTCGACCATAATCTACCAGCAAAGATGTTGTGCTCTCTAATAATTTCTCCGGCCGTGAAAACAGATGCTCTTATAACATGGATTTTGTTAAACGAGCAGATAATTTTCATATTGTTCAACAGATATATTAATTGATTCATGAAATGAAGTTATTTGTGTAGATGCGTGTCGGTATTTTCGGGCCAGCATACAAATAATTCATAGACAAGTTCCAATGTAATTCAGGGGCATACAGGAATTAATTTTACATGAATAGATTCGGAAAACAATGGCAAAGGGAAGGTTTTGGGGTTAATGTGTAATACCACTAATTAATGTGTTCATAATACATGAGCCTCAAGCGGAAAACACAACGAGTTTTAATGGGACATTTCCTCGTTCTGGTTTATTCATAATCTGGAACTTCATGAAGGTAGAATTAACGGTGGGTGGTGAATAACGGCAATGAATAGAGAATAGGTAGAATATAATAATGGTTTCTATGAAAAAAATTATTAAAATGGTATTTTGGATGGCTTATTGGAATTGTATTGGATTCTTCCAAACTATAGAAGCTTCAGGAACGGTCAAATAGAGTGAAAGTTATCAATGTAGGAAAGCGTTACGGATTAGTGTGAACAAATCGAAAATATTAGGAACACTTTAAGAAAAAAAAAACAGAAATCACCGGGTTCATTTTTGTTGATGATTCTGTAATTTTAGGAATATCTGAATAGGTTATCCAGATTTGTTTTTTCAAGGACAAAACACAAGCACTACGTGAAAATCCTTAAGGAGCTCAAAGAGCAGTGCCTGTGCGAAAGTAGTGATTCACATTGAATTTGAATCGATGGAGATTAAATCCATTTGGAAAAACGTTTTCAGGAAGTTTATTCCACATAAACGCTGTTCTCCAAATGAAACAGTTCTTGAATAGTGAACTTCGAGGTGAACTGAGTTGAACTTCGGAACGATGAGCAGCTACAATAGTCCGTCGCGTTTTTCTGATAGATGATAGATATTTTATTTGACCACATTATGTACACACAATTGTAGCAAGTCGTACAGAATAAACAATTTGAAGTTACACAATAAAAGAAAAGCAATATACATATATACACATATCTGTTTTAAAAGCCTGTTCAAAATCTGTTTTTCCGTTAATCAGCTGTCGCCCCCATACGAGGTCTTACCTTTTAACGTGTGATTCCTAACACATTCCTATAACATTATTTATATAATTCAGTTCTTAAATTCATCGAGAGAATAGAATGCGTTGTTATTGAAAAATACTTTGATTATTCTCTTGAACTTGTTTTTGCTCAAATTTTTAATGTGGGCGGGAAGTTTATCGAAGAGGTTCAAGTCTAGCGAATTTTTGGTCGAGGTAGGGAGTCTGTATCGCGGATTGTTCAACTGATTATTAATTCTTGTATCATAATTATGCGTATCGGAGTGTGTTTGGTGAATACCGATATTCTTGTGGATCTGTAACAGGCAATAAAACATATACGCTGAATATAGTGAAAACGTTGAAGTAGTTTCTACAAGATTCCTTATATCCCACACAAGCTAATATCCGTATGGCCTTTTTCTGTATTCGAATAACTTTAAGTGAGAGACTAGAGTTTCCCCATAGTCGCATACCATAGGTAATGTGTGAATGAAACATGGTAAAGTGAGATATTCTCAATGCTTCGGAACTGGTTACTTTTTTCAGTTATCTGAGGAGATAGAGTTGATAAGAAAGTTTAGAGTACAGTTGGTCAACATGACAGTTCCATTTCGAAGAATGATCCAAGGTTATACCCAAAAATTCATTTTTATTAGTTGAGTTCTCACGATAGTTAGTTGAAATGGAAATCCTTTGGTATTTATTAGGGTTTTGTTTCAATTTGTTTTTAGAAATCATTCTTCCGCTCTACGCTTCGCCAATTCCATTGAATTTGACAATATTTGCTTATCAACATGTGATTCGTATATAGTTATATCATCTGAAAACATCATGCATGATGACGATGACAAGTTTTGTGGTAGGTCATTGATATATAAAATAAATAGGAGAGGACCTAATACAGACCCTTGAAGTACCCCATGTTGGATGATTCGGAACTCTGGTTGAGAATCTTGGTATTGTACTGTTTGGAATCTGTTGTTAAGGTAGGAGGAGAAAAATTCGTGAGCTGTTCCGCGTATTCCTTAATACTGGAGTTTCTGAAGAAGTATTGTATGAGAAACACAGTCAAACGCCTTGCTGGCGTCTCAAAGTGTCATGGCAATTACTTTACCTGCTTCAAGAGTCTCAACTTTATTGCCCACCACCTCCTCCACAGCTCCAAGGCTTGTTTATATAGTTTTTTAGACAGAATTGAGTCAATCATATCTGTCTCGTAACCGTTGTTAACCGCAACTTGTTTAATGAAATTCAGTTCTTTTTGGAAATTGACATCTAGAAGTGGTATTGAATGCTGCCACTTTATGTTGATATGGATGTATAGAAGAACTGTGTATAATAATGTCGGTGTAAGATGGTTTGTGAAAAATCGCAAAATCATGCTTGTTATTGGCTTTTGTGATAGTTACATCTAGGAAATTTATTGACTTATTCTCCTCCATCTCAACAGTAAATTTTATCGAATGAATGGAATTAACAAATTCTACAAATTTATTCAACTGACGGCTGGTACCAGTAAAGCAGACTAAGATATCATCTACGTACCTGTACCAGTATAAAAAATTGTTCATTAAAATATCATTATGGATTTTATTCTCTATGTCATCCATGAAAATTTCTGCTAGCAAAGGGCTCAGTGGGTTTCCCATTATTAAACCTTCGCTGCACAAGTAAAAATCATCATTAAATTGAAAATAATTTTGAGAGAGGCAAATCGTTAGCAAGTCAAAAATTTCTTGTTTAACTATTGGATTAATATGATTTTTGTCTATAAGGCGCTCAACCAGCCCAATTGTTTCTATAGGCGGAATACTAGGAAATAGGTTTTGGACATCAAATGATATTAGTTTAGCGTTGTCTGGAAGGGTTGTGTTTTTAATGTTATTTATTAATTGGTACGTGTTATTTATACTGTATGGAGGTTTAAAATTAGTGTAAGATTGTATAATTGCTATGAGCATTCCTGATAACTTTACGGTTGGAGCAGTTACAAACGAAACCACCGGTCTGATTGGAAAATTTGTTTTATGTAATTTGATGAGTGAATCTAGTGTAGGTGGTTGTGGATTCATGACGACCTTCCTGCGTTTGTCACGTTCACTCAATACCACCTTTATTGACTTCAGGGTTTCTTTAAACTCTCGTTGGTAAAGGGTTGTTGGATCATCCCTCAGGATATCATAAGATTCTGCATTCAAAAACTCGTGGGTTTTTCTTATGTATTCACTTTTTTCTCTTGAATGAAGGACATGATTTCAATCACGACTATCACATTTTGAAGAAAAAGGCCCAAAACTCAATCATGTAGAGTGCTTAGAGAATAATGGATTTAAACATTCGGAACTGTTGCTCAATGAGCAATTAGATTTAAATTGTTCCCCGTTATTGAATTTGTTCTGCAACGATAAAATTGCGCCTGTATAATTTGTATGTAACAGTTGTAATGTAACAGGTATATATTCATTGATTCGATTTAATGAAGGATACCTAAGATAAGAGAAGAATGTGATGAATTCCAAGAAATGGATATCTCCAAGTAATGATAATAATCAACATTCAAATTAATATAAAAGTAGAACGTAGAATGTTTAGTTAGTATTAAGACGCTGGAAGAAGCTATTGTATAGTGAAACACGTGTCGCGGTTTTGTAAACTGTTAAGTGAAATTCACACAATAAAGTGTTTTTTGAATACTTCCAACTGTGAGATTTTACCTTTAATATTTCGTATGTCAAGAGACAGACCAGAGTACCGAAAGATTCAAAATACCGTTTCACTCCACAATTTTTTTCTTTTCTGTAACTCAAATGTTCAGAAATAGAAATACTTATCAACATGTTGATATATTCAACAGCTCCACAAATACCGCCAGAATTGACCGAGTCGCATTATTTACTGAAACATTTCCTTTAATTATTCTGTACTATTTCATTATTATATTGTTTTTTTTATAATATAAAATTGTATATACGACAGTTTTGTATTTTACCACTATTGTAAGAAACCACTATCGACATGGGTGGAAAAAAAAACACGGTACTCGAAAAAACACGGGGCCCGAGAGATTGGATAGAAATTAGTCAGTCAACTCGAGTGAGCCAGGAAGAGCATTGTTATTCATTTAGTTGTTTATATCCAGATCACAGAAATTTTTGTCCAGATCAGAAAAGGGGTAATGGTTTATTTGTTAAGTTCAATTGTGAATTGATTCATCTTTGGGTAAAATATATTTTTACAATTACTTTATCTGCTTTTCTTATACTATAATGTACTGTGATTTTTGTACGATATTGTTTTTTGTTTTACATTATCAGTATTGTGATATGTATTGATTTTATTCATCTCAGTTCAATATTTTACAAACTTATTTTATAACAAACTGTAATTGGGACTACCTACCTGATGAATATCACTTCTTCATCGTTGGAAAATCTTTGATCACTGAACCATTTTTTCAAGTTTGTTCAAGAAAATAATTTAAGGAGGCTAAATCTGGCGAATACGTTGCATAAGGTAGCAATCCAAACTGTTTTTGCTCGAGTATGAGCAAACGCGACACCTATCTTGCACTCAGCTTCCTCTTGTTGAAATTTTCACAAACAAATAATGTCAAACAAATACTAAACAACGCAGCGTCTTCAAACATATGCTAACTTTTGAATCAGAATAGTTTTAATAATATTTCAACAATACAAAAAACGAAACGAATCGAAATAAGACAGTTTCAACTATATAACTGCTTTATTATTATTCACATACTGGGTTAAAGCCAAAAATCTCAATAGCTGTTCATGTTGCAAGTCAAGTTCAAAACATTTTTCCAAAGTAATCATTGCCTTCTCATCTCGTACATTCACATTTTTGAAGTTTTCATTTATTGAATTCATCGCATTTGAAAAAAACCTCCAGAAAGTTAGTCCTTCCTGAAGAATTTTGGTTAGTGGAGGTTGTAAAGCAGTTCCTGTTAAAAGTGATGAATCTGACTCCCAGTTCAAATCATTTGAAGATTTCTCCAATATTGACAATTTGTTTTTCAGTACTTGATTTGCTTGGTTGAGTCCATCTCTGAAACAAAGAAACTTTGGTGAACAATAAATACGGGATGTTTCTTAATGATATGTGTTATAGTTACAATATGTATTTATTCACTTTCTTAAGATTGTTTACAGTAAATATACATGTACATATAAAAATGAACACTAAACAAATAAAAATACATCTTACGAGGTAAAATGATCTTCCTGTGTCTAAGGAATGAGAATACTGAATCTGAAATTGAATGAGGTTCATGCTTTAAATTAGGTACTGAGGTATAAATTGATAATAGCTACATTTAAAAAGAATATAAATAAATAAAACCAATAAATCTATTAAAATAAGTACTAGATATTGATGAGAATACAAGTTTAAACTGGACATATTTGAACAGAATATGAAGAATCAAAATAAATTGAATGTGTAATAAGTATAGATAAAAACATAACTTTGAACTGGACACATTTGGACATAATATAAATCCGTGTCACAGTTTTAATTCTGGTTTAATTTTTGTAATTTCTTCCTGACGTTGCATAATATTTTGAAGGTACAACTAGCAAAATCCACCATTGGAAAATCTCTGGAAGAAACAACCGATCTCTTGGAATATATGACTTGTCATAGATATAATTTACACATGACATGATCGAATGAAACTATCTATTCATTTATCTGTGGTAAAGAATCCACTGAAATGCTCCACAAAATTTCATGAGAAATATTAAACTGTCTAGCGATCTTTCTCGTACTTGTTTGAGGATGTTCTTTGATTTCCTGTAACACTACTTTTCCAATTCAAACTGTTGTTACACTCTTAAGTTTCTCACTCTATGTTTCATTTCGTACAGTATCAATTTCCACAAGACGACGAAAAAGTTCGGAAGGCGTCTAGCTTGATCTCCATTACCGGCGGTAATGATGAGATCAAATTCGCATTGGAGACATTCTAGAATCTATTTCCTTCACATCTTATGACCAAAAAAACTCACCAAGATATAGAACAGAAATTGTGGAATATGTGAACGGAAGATAAAAAATATTTTGTGTGTGAAATTTTAAATTATAACAACCCGCTCGATGAATACAAATCAGGAAAATATCAACTTGAGGCCTCAATTGAATTAACTGTGTATATGGGCCCCAAACCAACTCCAAAAGTACCAAAAATACTGGTACGGAAAGAGACCAAGAAAAGATAAATGAGAAGATGAAGGATATTGATAAAATTTACATGATGAAACACGAAGAAACCTTCCTAGAAGGGCCCCAAGAAAAGTACTGCTTTCTTGTTCAACAGGTATTGGTTCAGAATGAATACAGAGCTTACTTGTTACATCTAATTAGAGCAGATTAGAATTAGGGGAGAGATCAACAAAATCGGGCTGCAGGAAAGTTTTTTTTGGTTTTATTGGAAAGGTTTTATTTTTTGAGTGAAAAAGACTGCGAAACGAGCGTAGCGAGTTGAGCAATTTCACGAACAACATAAAACTTACTTTTAACACAAATATCATATAAAGCTTTTTAAACAACTGTCCTGTTTTCATAATAAAATAGACAATTTTTATATTTCTATACAAATACATTTTGAAATCTCTCGTCAGTTAACTATTTTCATATTATCGCATTTGTTTTGAAGTGCCCGTATCAGGTGACGCGGAATTACCTGGTTACCTAGTTAAAGTCACATTTAAAGTTCTTGCTGGTATTTAATGTCTTGCATAATGAAGAACAATAGTGAAGAATTGTGTGTCCTGACGATGTTGAGGAGGCTGCAAAAAGAGCTTCAATTGATATATTACAAAATATTTTAATTATGTCAGCTGGTGTAGACTCAAAAATGTCAAAGGAAGTTCCTAGAAAAGAAATCAAAAATATGGAACTCGTCAACTTGGTAGAGAAAGTTTTCAATAATGAAGTTGAGGGCTCTCGTTGATAATGGTGTTGAAACAAACAAATATTTTGACGTAATAGCATTCTAAAAGCGAAAAAATGAAAGTTATAGGCCAAAAAATCAAAAACTTTCGTTTGAACAAGTCCAGGGGTTTATAAATAAGGCGCCAGAAGAAAAATATGATAAAAGTTGACACTATCTTTGAAATATATGTTGCCTGCCGGCGTGAATAGCTGTACCATTTATTGAAAGAAGACATTAAATTCATGGATAGATCATTGATTGTTCAAATTCCAAATACAAAAACGAAAATAGGTCGTTCTTTATGTATTGTTGAAAAAAACATTGACTATTTTAATACGATAAATACGTTGCATTACACCCTTCTGTTATCAACAATCAACGTTTTTTTTTAAATACTCAAATTGTTAATGCAGTGCCAACCCAATTGGTATAAACACGTTTGGGTTAACGCCCCATATCAGGGGTCTCCAAACTTTGAAGCCTTAGGGCCATAATGATTTTATCAGTTTGTTCCAATGGCCAATTTATGCCCTTAACTATATTTCTAGACTAGGATAGTCGCAAAATGCGTGACCTAAGCAAACTTACGCTTTTTTGCATTTCAATTATTATTGT
>WOGP01006864.1:0-12099 GCA_015342065.1 Leptinotarsa undecemlineata | reverse complement strand
AATCTACTGCCAAAATCAAATTTCACATAAAACGATAAATAAAAAAGTTTCCCATTTGATGCGGACTTTATCGGTGACACTGTATATTGGTCAAACTGGCAGAACATTCAGGAATCAAATCCAGGAATATCATATGAGCTATGTATTAAATAAGAAAACAAGTTCATCATATTCAAATAATCTTTTATGAGAAAATTCTATCTTTAACGAGAAGTTTGAAATTTCACACATAGAAAATAAAGATTTGAAACTGAATCATTTGGAAGCAATGGAACTTAATACACTTATAAATTCAAACATTTCAATGAATGACCAAATGGATTTGAATAGATCACCAGTAGTGAACTTGTTTTTTTTATCCTAGGAAGAATTATTATTGATGTAAGTGAGGTAATATGCTTCAGGTGATTATAATTGAAGAGATACCTTAGGTATATAAAAGTTGTAGAGGTTTAGGTATTTTGATAGAGGTAGTCTCGATTGTAGTTACCCATAGTATATAAATATAATCGTAAAAAGCAACTTGTAGGTATTCAAATCACTGTTGAAGAAGCTACTGTGTTAGCGGACCAAGTCGTGATATATTTCTCAAATAAAGTTTGTGGAGATGTTAAGGTGTAATTTATGACATTCAGAATATGAACTAGAATTTTTTGTCTCTTTTTTCATTCATATGTACCTTTCTATTTCGAAACAAATAAGAACACTTTCTTGATAGCCTTGCTGATATCGATTTCAAAGAAATCATCGTCCTCAACATATTTTGAAAGTGATTCAAACCAAAAGGGGTTGCTTAACGACTAACATTTATGAACTCGTTACAAATTTCCATCCATCTGGGAAAAAGTGCAGAAACATATGAATCACCCCATACGCAAGACCTCGCGTTGGCTTATTCTTCCGCCAACACACAACCGTCTTAAGACATTCACCAACAGTCAGCGCGGGCGCATTACCGGCTGTAACGAAAAGTGAATGTTTCAAACTTCTTGAATTCTCGATCTGACAGTTCTTGACGGACTGTTGCTGATTGGACCGCCGAAGACCGAAGAAACGATCAATACGCGATGGCCGGATTGTAACCTAATTTGTTTACGAAAATGCGACACAAAAAATAGCGCGAGTGCAATAGTTCACAGTGATTTTTTCGAAATATCGTAGTGTAGTTTTGGTTTTCCTCACGTTGAGGTCACTTGGAGAAAGGAAGGATATTCTTCACCAGTGAGTATTCCTATTGTTTATTCATCAATTAATATGCAGGAGAAGTAGATGGTACTGTTAAGTGTGTACTAGATAATGCAGCTTTGATAACGTATGGTATAAAACTGGCCGTGCTACTTTATTGACGTATCCACTGGTGTTTCTTCAAAAGAAGTAGAAAGTTTGTCACTGATCATGCGGCACTGAAATCTCATTTGAATTACCTTCATTCAATAGCAGAGATTATGTAGTTTTCAACTGCTTTCTATCTTTTTAATTCATTGTCCAGAATCATTATATGTGACCATTAATTTACTGCTTGTCAAAGGATTTTTTGAGAAATTTTGAATATACCATTTAACTATTTTTACACTTGTGAATTATTTTACTTTTCATATAAATATATGAACATATACTGGGTGTTTATTAAACATGCGGCATAAATTTAAAGGACTATTCCTTGGACTATTCTAAGGATATTTTGTCCTTTGATAATTTTTGATAGGGCTCTCTATTTTGAAGATCCAATCACATGTAATGTTTCTTAATCTACGAGAACTGTTGAAAATGACTACTCCCCCCCCGATCAGATGCAATAATCCAATCTTCTCCTCATCGACTCCCAAACTCTTTCAAAAACACTAGGATTGTTTATAATTGCGTTATACCAAGCAATTATCCGATTTCGCAAATCTTCCACATCTTTCATTGGAGTAGTATAAACTAATTGAGGTGACCCAATAGGAAATAATCCAGGGGGTTTATGTCCGGTGATCGAGCAGGCCATAAGTGAGGTCCAACTCTCCGTATGTTACTGTTGAAAACTCTCTAGCCAATATGCTAAAATGCGCTGGTGCCCCATCGTGCATAAACCACATTGCATTTCTTGTAACCAATGGTACATTCTCCAGAAACTAAGATAGCGTTTGTTCCAGAAAGTTGCGGTATACCTCGGTATACCGGTCCAATAAGAAAGTCACCTAAAATTCCCACCCAAACGTTTAACGAGAACTGATGTTGAAAGCGATCTTCAAGTACCTCATGAGGACTTTCTACAGCCCAAACATGGTTATTGTGGAAATTCCTTATGGCATTTCATGAGAAACTGACTTCATCGGTAAAACGAATAAGCGTTAGTTGTTGAGGGATTTGAACCAATGTGCACAAAAGCCATTGACAGAATACAATACGTGGAAGAAAATCTGCAGGAAGAAGTTCCTGTACTCGTTGTGTGTGGTATCGATACAACAAATACTTGTTGTACGGAATTGTTAGATTTTGTATTACTTGGTAGGTCCAGTGTAATATGCTATACTTTCATTTCGGCTACGTTAATAATTTTTAAATAACCAAAATTGTTTTTGTCAAAATTCTTTTTCGCCCCGTATCTTCGAAACGAAGCGTCATCAAAAATCATCAAAGGACAAAATATTTTCAGAATAGTCCGAGAAATAGTCCCTTAATTTTTTGCCGCATGTTTAATAAACACCCTTTATATACAGGGAATCTAAAAATAATCATTCTACCTCCATTTGAGGGTGACATTGAGTACATACAGTGAGTTATTATCATTATTTTTATTATTATTTTGTGAGACATCGATGGTCCCACATACGATAGGGGATTAATAGATAGCAATTCTTCTCTCCATTTCGTTGTGTGTATCCCTAAAATCTGTGACATAAATCAGATATCTCCTTGATAACACTTGAATTAACTTAAACGCCACGGAATATTTTTATGTTCTCTCCAAAAAGCACATAATTAGTATTTTCCTTGAACACGATTTTCTAAAATCGCCAAAAACTTGAGGAAAAACATGTAAGTTACCAAATTGTGCAGTTACACAGTCAATTTTATTGCATTGAAAGCTGGTTGTTTGATGTGTAATTCATCATCTTAAAATCACAAATATATTTTCTCAGCATTCGGCGACATATTGTCTCAATGAAAAAATTAACAATGTATGCCATTCCCAAGAACATAATCCAGATCTGAAGGAATCTGACCAGTGAAATCTAGCTTTTTCTCTAATTTTCAAAATGTGATTTCAATTTAGAGATTCTCGTCTAGATTGAGTTCACTAATTTATTTTTTGTGACTTCAAATTGGATTCGAGGGTTCATCCTCGCCATGTACCTACTGTAAAAGAAATGTTGTTTATTTTTAGTCACTACCATGTTCAGGCTAGATACGTTCAAGAGTTCTACGATTTCTGTAGGATTACCCATTATTAGGAAAATAGCACAATATGTTGAGTCTGGTTTATGAGTAATCGGAGTTTGTTGAAAACAATCTCTTTATTAAGAATTATTGTGTTTGCAGACCCTAATCCTTGTTATTCATACATAACATACATAACTTCTAAGGGTTGTCGTTCGTAGGGATGCGACAGCTGGTTAACGGAAAAATAGATTTTTTTAAACAGATAAAGACATGCAACCAATGGACCTGATATCTCTAAAGAGGCATTGCTAACACTGCAATTTATATCAATATTATTAGATACACAAGAAGAAGTTATATACTGAAACTGTTTTTGTAAACTGTAATTTGCAAATCTCACATTAACGTGTTTTTGAATACTTTTTTCAAAATCAATTGAGTCTTCATAATCCTTAATAAAATATTCTTTTCACCTTCTGTGAGTCAAAATGAGGTTTTGTTTTAATATAAATATGAATATTAATATTTTAAATTTCATAATACTGAGTTGAAAAAATGTTTTATCACTTAAGGTGATATATAAAGCAAATGAGTATTTTGAAATTATTATGGAGTTCACTCAACTTTTTCAAACTCGCTCATTCAAATACAAAATCATAATCTAATAAACTACAAAGAGAATAATGTAAACTGGGCAAGGAAAACAACATCTAATATATGAGATGATGTTGTAGATTGTAGGGAACAAATAGTTCATGGGTTTTGTTAAAAAATTATGTGTTAAATAATACACATTTGCCTTCTTTATATAATTATTCGAATAATATCTTTACTTCTACGAAATATTTTAATTTTTTTCTGCTATCATTTTACACCTTCTCTAAATAATATGACACTGATTGAGTATTTTAAATTTTATATTTTTTCGGTTCAAATTGAAATTTACAGAACATTCAGAATGATTCAAAAACTATACATGTGACTTCAGGAAAGTTTATGATGAATAGTTTCAAATAGTTTAAAAAATCAATGAAAGTTCTTCAATCATCGACACAACTGGTTCCACTCGCTAAAGTTGTTCTTCGACCCTTTATACCGCATGTGATGCTCGTATCAGCAGTTTTAGCAACAAGCGACATTTGGTATTTCCGGGACGGTTGATAGGCGGATGTGGTTGAAAAGTACAACCACCTCATTTGGCTGACCTCAACCTGCTTCATTATATTGTGGTATACGTTCACAGAGGAATTCATACAAGGCCATGACTTTTTGAATATTGAAAGCAGACAAATACATAAATGACATATTTTGGTAGGTGTGAGGTTTGGTGAGAACAAAAAACGATATATTCTACCCATTGTTTCGGATAGACCTATTCTAATACCTTCACAAAGGAAAATATGTATTATAAGTTGTTATTATTGGCTATTTAGTTTGGATAGACTGTATCTATTTACTGAAATGAATATATGATGATACATTTATTGAAAGTATCATATACTGCTTTTCTGAGAAGCAATCATAAATAAAATCAATAAGTTATATTATGAACCTTAATTCCAGACTAACGCTATGAGAATGTGGAAATAAATGTAGTGTGTAAAACTTTTAATAAATGTGATTTACAGTTCGTACATTGAAATAATACACATTAATAAATACGCGATGAAAGGAAAACAAAACAGTTTGCTTTCAATCAGGAAGACCTTTCATATATTTTCAGACCATTTGGTGTCATATCAATATTATGTTCCGCATACTGGAATATTCAAATTGCCAAACATCAGAGTTGAAAAATGGAAACAGAAATATAATAAAAATAATATTGATAAATTGGTGTCGGATTTTTTGAAATTGTCCTTTAGGACAATGGTAACATAGAATTTTGAATATTTTTAAATTTTTAAATTGGAAGCAATTACCTATTCATTAAAAAGTTGATGAATATACAGTCCATTTAAAATAAACATTGTCCATTCGATCTGATACCAAAAACCATTTTTTTTTTTTTAGAAATGGTTGATACTGAATAAAGTTATATTTCATTACATTCTGTCATTAATTTTATGCATCAATTTTGGTACTAGTAGATAACGAAAACGTACATATACAAAAAAACACTGTTTTATTGAATCGCTCTTCTTACGATGTTGTTTACCTTGTTGTTTCGTCAGTTGTTATTTTGTTTGACATGTCATTATCAACTCTATGTTATATTTCCATACACCTACTTGTGATGAATAAATTTTGAATTCATAGTATAGTATAAAGCAGAATATATTTAGGTACTATACTGATATTTGTTTTTTAATGCGGACCCAAGGATGTAATTGAGAAGTATGAAACATCAACAAATAATGATTTTCTGTGAGTTCATTGGTTCTTATCACAAACTAAATTATCTAGTAAAATAAATGTTAACGTTTGTGTACTTTTGAAACACTCAGTTTATTTTTATTAAATGATTCCCTTATGAAAATAAAATGTAAATGTTCTCAATTTGGTACTCTCGCTTATAACTGGAATTCCACTGTCATCTATTTTTTTGCAATTTTTCGAAAAAGATTTTCAAAGTATTAGTTTTTTTGACCTATAAAATTATAAACTAAATCAGTATATCAGTTTTACTTGGTGTACCGTTCAGTAATTACTTCAATAATTTAATAATAGTTGCATTTATAATGATTAGGAAAAGTGGTTTTTTGGATAAAACCCTATATAAGTTTTCAATGGTGTTCCTTGCCTAGAGTACTATTGAAGTCTCCAAGATCTCTTTTTTTTAACATTTCCTTTAAAATAACTGTTCAGTCACCTGGTACTAATCACGTACATATTTAAAATTTATCTATATTTCCACATGAAATATTTGGCTTTTCTAATCGCCCCTGATGATGATGTCACAGCAATGGAAAGTGTAATATAAATACAATTTTGAAGCGCACGTTGCAAAGTCAGAAGCCGTTGTACAACTCGAAAGATATGCACACACCTTGTAACCTTGACTACTAGAATGTGGAATTTAGGTAGCAAAAGTGGTATTTTTATGGTATTGAAATATCAAAAGTGATCTACGGAAACTGGTTTGAGCAATGGTTTTCGAATGATACTTTCCCTGAAAATGCAAATATGTACCTGTAGCATAATCGAAAAAGAGTATCAAATATAGATTTTTTCCAATAGATATCGCCGAACAGTTTTCCATTAAGAAAATAAATGTATACTTCAAAAAAATACTGGAAATACGGAAACTTGATTGAAAGATTCCACACCATTGAAAATATCAAATGTTGTCAATGATATATCATATAATAATTCTAATTTGAATTATTTTAGAGTAACGTTAAGAATATTATGCAGTAAAATAACTTCTCACAAAAATGATTTAGGAATGAATTAAAATGTATATGCACTAATGCAATATTTTTTCGAAATAAGACGAAATGAAATTTGATAAAACAACAGTTTTACATTCAAAAAGAAATATATACGAAACGTTTTTTCGGATTGATAGGAAATTGAATAATATGATGGAAAACTTCATGCAGGTGGAAAGGGTGTGAACCTGCAATTCGTCTTGATAATTTACTAGATATGAGAGCTTTTTACAAATGAAAATATGATATTTATCAATAACTTGCATCAAATTGCATATCAAATTGAAAAAAAATATTAGTTTACATGTAATCATCTTCACATTTCCAGAATAAATGAAATTCTGAGATATAGAATATTGTTATGGAAGATACTGAAAGTTCAGCATTTTTACACCTATATATAATTTTCTATTAAAATTAGAGTGTTATCATTTTGTAAAAGTCGGAAAAACAAAAAAGCTACTAGTTTCTGTATTGAAAAAACATTCAAAGTTGAGGTGAACATCTATATAATTTCTTGAATCTTGTTTTGATAGGCAAGATAGGATGAAAAAAATATTTTTCTTTGTGTAAAATACTTTTCCATCTCAATTTTTATATTTTTCAGATAGTGGAAGTTGAACAAATACAAAAAAGGTCGATAAAAACTCTGGTGGTTTGTATTGTATGGTATTCTTGAGCTTGTTCTGAAAGTAAATATTTCTGAATTACTATCATCAGAAAGGTTGTTAGGCCTATCAACAGGAAAGGAACTGATCTGATTTTCATGTTTACTATTCCATCAGATTCGAGTGATTTTACTCAGAAGTAAATGTTATCCTGTTGTGGTTACTTCAGTTATAAATTGAAGTGCCTAAGTATGAAAATAAATCGAAGGATGAAGCCTATGTTATAGGGAATCATGATAATAATAATAATAATAATAATATCGTCTTCATTATCTTCTAATACATTTAAAGCAACTTAATAATGTACAGTTCATTTATTAGATGAAGATAAAAGGCGAAGTTCAATTTACATGATGACAAGTCATCATAAAATTGCTCTTCCACTTAACCTCAAATGAACAAACGAGAAATGAAACTTTACCACTTTTGTTAAAGAAACATGGAAAGTTTTATTTCTTCTTTTTTCGTAAGTGTTAAGGACTGATTTTCGTATAGTTTGCTTTTCATTCGTCTTCATGCATTCAGTCACTTATACACACTCAGGTATACATATTATATATTGACATTTTGCCATACCTCCTTTCAAATCATACTGTATTTACGTTACATCACGACTCAAAAGAACATTGAACATTGAAATGATGAATACAGCTACTTTCTCACAAATACCCACCTCCATTAAAGCATTGAAATGACCAACAACAAACAAATCATTATATAATGATTACGACAGGCGCTTATTTCCATTAATGCAGAAGTCATTCCTTCTTCCATAATAGCATTCATAACTATGTTATTTTTCCGTGAAATGTGTATTTAAGCATACTTATAATGACATGGATTTGCTTTCAATGAAAATTATTAAAAAGTTTTGTAATACGTGATGGTAGTGATAAAGTTTTCGATATAAATATAACAACGAAAACCTCATTTATTTAGATATCCAAGCAAAAGTTATTTTTCTGGTAAGAAAACTATATATCAAAATATAACATCATTCATGGAAACAAATTAGCTTGAAGGTTTCAAATATTAGTCTATCGAAACTGAACTTAGATCTAAATAATGTTAGGGATTTTCATCCAATTGAGAAACAATTCAAATTTGTGTTTCCAAATAAATAATAGACAGCAAATGCAATATTTGTTATATGTATGTGCTCGAGGATACATTAGGTACTCTGAAAAATTGGTCTTGAAAACAATTTCACTCTCTATCAAAATGAAACCGATGGTCAAAAAGTGATTTGAAAAGATATTATGGTATATATCATATCGTGACGGTGATTACTTGTTTAGCGAAACGCGCGTCGAGAGCCAGCATTTTTGTTCTGGTAAAGAACAAGTGTTTTCGATAGGCAAATTTATAGGCAATAATAAAATATGATTGTTCATCTAGTTGGAAAAGATTTCAAGAGCAAGGTGACTTCGATTTCTCAGCAATTTATACATTTCTCAGTATGTGTAAAAATCAAAAGTTACTGGAAAGTCTAGAAAGCAAGGAGAAAGGAAAAACATAAGAACCCAAACTGTTTTGTCATTTTTAATGAAATATGATGATCGACTGATGGTAAAAAATGAAATTGACACTGTGGAAAAATGAAATATGAAAGATTATGGTATTGCTGCAAACTATTTTAGTGTGCAATATTTCACATTATACACATACAGGTCACTAGTGCAGAAAAAAAAAAGAAAATTCTGGTCTCTAAAAAAAAGTTTCTTCACTTGGTCTCTATTGGAGTCAACTGACCACAAACTTATTTTAGTTTCAACTCAATCACCAAAAGGTATCAAAGAACAACCAGAATTGTTAAAAATTTTGCCAGTCCATTTCCGAACTTTTCTATTTCTAAACAATTGTTACAACTCTGATTATTCATCAAGTGACAGAGTTTATTTATTCCATCAGCACGCAGATATTTATTCCTCTATAAATGAACAACCTTTCAACGACAAATCTACGGCTCAAATCTAACTTCCTTTGGAGTACTGTTCCAATTTTTATGCACTACTTGTGTATTTCCATACAAAAATATAACAATGTGTAGACTAATAGCTGCTTCAGTAGATCTTAATATAAATATATATTTTTTATAATCTGAAGATAAGAAGTGTGATACAAAAGTTGAACATTTTATAGAATTCCAGTGATAGAAATCTTTTCCTGATTATGTATTGTTGTTCTTTCAAGAGCAGGTAGTTGGAAAACAGAAAACTCATTTTTGACAAAGGTTGTGCAAAAGTGAACAAAGATTGTGTAAAAATAAAAAATTTGGTTAGTCTTCGTTATTAAAAATCTTGTCGATAATGAATTGCATTTTATTCGTGCCCGAGAGCCAGGTTGGTGACATTACGACCAATCTACTGAAATTCAATATTTAAGAGTGTGTTTTATAATTTCAATACATTTTCTCTCTTTCATTTAGGGTTAGTAGTAAAATTGCAAAAATTAATGAAATAACATCTTTATGATTGGTTTGTAATCATGAATGCAATGCTTTTTTTACTCTGGTATCATCTACTTGCTTACTTACAGTGAAGACTGCAGATAAGAGACAGAAAGTGATTGATCTTTTGGAAGTCGATGTAGAAGTTTGCTATTGCAAGTGACCTTTTTTGAAATTCGTGTTTTGAGCTTTCTTTCATCCAATACACGTCGACTTTGTAAAGTAAATCGTCATCGGCACGTTTTACCCTTTCATGTTAGGATGTTTCCAAGAAATGCCAATCCATGCAGTTCCATTCATTTGTTAAGTAATTCCACAATGTTTGAGTTTCGGTCCCAATTCTCTAAGACAATTTATTTCAACATACATAAACCCGTCTTCTGAGAGGATGAACACAATTCTATAAATAGCTCAAACGTTAGTCACCTTTCTATAATGAAAATAAGTGAGGATGCCGCAAGATTCCCACCGGTTTCATATTTATTAACGCCACTTACTGTTCGATGTTTACTCAACGCGCGAAATCAGCAATGGCGTGGTAAACCTAACAGTATTCGGTGTATGGTGCATGGAATGACGGTGTATGGGATGCTTTAATGATTCACTGCCAATTATTGCGGTACCTAGTTAGTAATGAATCGACCTGCTAACTGGGTATAGCTAACTGCTGTAGCACAACGGTGTCAATGCGCAGTTTATTTCACGCATAGAGAGTTCCCTTTATTTGGAAGAATGGCATCAGCGTTACGAAGTCGGGTAATGCAATGTTGAGATTTTCATATCAATTCTTTCCCAAAAAGTTGTTCTGGACGGGCCGTTTTCCGAAGTCCCAAAAAAGGATGCTGGTGGCATCAACAACCAATGACACTCTTACACAGTGATATGAGTGATGATTGGGTTCGAAAATTATATTAAAGGAGTTGCGCAATGATACAAAATTTTTCGTCAAAATTGTTAACAGTTTTATATATGTAATGCTCAGACATTAAATAGTCGCATCATCTCTCATAAGCGTGACTGTAGGACAAATATTATTTTATTGAATCCCAATATTATCCGGAGAGGTGCCTATGGCATGCTCAAGTTCAGGTGAAAATACTGTACCTTTGCCTCTCATGTGAACCTACGACTTTGTAGGTACGTGGTGGCAGATACCTGACGGAAAACCAACAACCATCAGGCACCGGTGCAACGTCTTCCATTCTGAAGAGTCGTCGCAAGTTACTTCTTTTATTTGGGAATTAATTTCATTTGGTCGGGATGACCACCGACACACCGGTTACGGAGAACTAACTCCTCGTTATTTCCAACATAGAGAACCGTCTGAAGATTCCGAACAAACAAAATCAATTCTAAATAGTCATAAGCTCTGCCTGCATAGTTGATTCGATAGGATACACCACTGCGCCACCGAAACAATCTGTACACAGCTGAGTTCTACTTATAAATTCACTCATTGTCAAACTTTCAGGTTAGGGTATGTAGTAATCATTATAGGTTGATTTTGAAGTTATATTCGGATTCAGCTCATCAAAATCTTGTATGTGCCTCAACTTTTACGGATTAATTCGGACTATCCACCTCCATTAACACTTTGATTCCTTGAATAGGTAACACAATAAAGTGTTACTTATATGGATTTTAACCAAGTATCGGCCATCACATCACAAACTTGACCTGTATTTTCACCATGAAATGTATTTTCTTCATTTCGTCACTTTCGTCACTTGCAAACAGTGCATCACAAGTACATAATGGGGTTGATAAGTGAAATGGGAGATTATTAACAATAGAAAACATCACACCACACCACCACCACACTTGGTGGGTACACCGGTATATCTTCAAAAAATCGAATATAGAAACGAAGTACACAAATTGACACATCACAACAAACATTTCATACTGCCCCGAAACATTTCATAAATAATTCATTCTTTCTTTTCAGTAGCAATTTATATCAGAATATTTCATTGATATAAGGTCTTTGTCTCTTGAGAGGTACCAATACTCGAGAAAACATTGCGCAACAATCTCAAAAACATTGCGCAATAATGTCACAAACAGTATTACTGTACATAGAATTATACTGTGACTGTGCCATAATCGCGGATGACTTACTCTGTGTTCTCATCTTATCCGTAAAGTGTTCAGCGAACTGAATTTTGAATGGCTGGTTTTATTGAATTATTCTTGACTTCATTTTCTCTGTTTTTGTTACTATTTCGTTATACAGGGTGTT
>WOGP01006863.1:0-12100 GCA_015342065.1 Leptinotarsa undecemlineata | reverse complement strand
CAGTTCAAAGAGACGGTTCAAAATTTTCCCGCGAGATAACCACCTCAATTCTGTATGCCACCCATTTTTTCACACATCAAGGAGAGTAATCTTGTGTTTAGAGTCCTAGCCTTTATGAAGTTAATAACTTTCACAGCATCTGATAGAACGGAGTTAAGATTTTCCGACATACCTTTAGCAGCTAATGCTTCTCAATACATACTTTTATATTCAGGAGCCACTCCCTTCACTTTTGCTGCTAGCCCTGTTAATTTTCCTGACATAGCTTTTGCCCCATCTGTACTCAAGCCAATACACTTGGACCAGGGAATGCCTACTTTGAGCACATATTCATCAATTACCTTAAAAATGAGTTCCGCTGTGATATTTGCTGCGCCATGTTTGAAACATCAATGCTGTCGTTAACTTGAAGTGCAAAATAAGTGTATTCTTGGAGTTTTAAAGCCAGTTGTTCTTCGATATTATTAGACATATCGTTAATTCGTCTCTTCACTGTGTTATTTGACAGTGGTATTTTTTAAATTTCTTCGGCTGCCTTTTGTCCTAACACGGTTCGAACCATATCCACAGCGGCCGGCAGTAAAAGCGTCTCACCGACTGTATGATGCTTTCCATCTTTTGCAATTCCTAAACTAGCAAGGTATGATGCTTTTATCAAGTTAGTATCAGTATTGACAAACTTCGTCAAACATTGGGTTTCTTTCTTTGAAAAATTAGATTTTCTTTTAAAAAATTCAATGGGCTTGCCAATCAAATCAGACAATCAAGACATACAACACATTGAGGAATAGGAAATGTCACGGGTTTCAATCCCTGGCTTCACTATAAAACCATACTGTAAGTAGCTTTCAACGTATTTACGATTGGCCGGTTATTTAGGTTTCTTAGCACAATCCTTTGAAGTAGAAGAGGACGTCAGAAATCGTTTCATGGTTCAGTTTTCTTAAACAAAATCAGAATTGATAATTACAACACCCACAACGAACCTGTAATGCCTAGTGAAAGTAAAAGCCAATCCTTTTAAAGACCCACAGGTAAAAAATGAAACACTCTTTGTTTACCAATTGTACTATCTGGGGATTCCTAGGTAAAGTTCCTGAAGTGTTTTATTTTATTACCTAGCGATTATACACTACAAAGAAATAGAAAAACAAAGATGTCAGGTCGTTCACTGGGTTATGGGTATTTCGTTTTTCTAGCGACCTGTGAGCTGAGTCCTGTTTGCTATTAACAGCATGTTGCTCACATCACTGAAACGGTCCACCTGAAACGTTCCCGCTTACCACTGGTGGTACGCGTACCACCGGTTGGGAACCCTGCCTCCATTTTTAATTTTCGTTCTAAATAAATGATATGCATGAGTTTGAAAAAATTTATTTAACAAAATATTGTATTAAAACAATAACAAATTAAATAAATCAATGGGTCCTATGTATATAGTATCAGTAATCGCGGCATACAATAGAATTACAAGATAATATAATATCCTCCACAAATAAAATTGCCTCACCATAAATATAAAAAACATGTTATGGAAATAAAATTGTAATAAATTGAATTGAATAAATAGGAATCTCTTCATATCATCGTTTTTTCCTTTTTTTAAAATTAGTGACTTTCTTAACATGCAACAATACTTTTCAATTCCAATTATCACAGCATTTTTTGTCAAAAAAATTTTTGGGATTGAGCAAAATATGATTAACTTTTCTTGCTAACATCAGGTAATTGGCAATAACAAAACTGTTACTCATAAATGAAAGTTTTAGTGTTGATCCCAATTCTTGTATTATTCAAAGATTTAAGATAATTCTCCAAGAATATTTTTCTGTCACCTTGGCCATTATACACTATCAGATTCACATTTTCATAAATTTTTTCACATACATTTCCCCCGTAATATTGGAACTCAAGCTGGTCAATAAAACAATCATAAATTATTTCAGAATTTTGATCATCAGGAATAGAGAACTTGTCAAAGTAAGCAAAATATTCGTTGAAATACTTCCTCCTATGAAGTCTCACTGTTGTGCCTAGGCTTGAAAATTCTCCCATGTCAGAAATGGTTTGAAAAGATTTTTTCAGTTTGTTATCATCAGTTTCTATAGTAAAACTGTCACCATATTTGTCCAATTCATCTGATAAACAGTTTTTGTAATTAAAACCTATATAATAAACTTCCTCTTGCTCGTAGCCTAGAAGATTGCCATCTTCTATAACCCTGTTCAGCCATGCTAAATTTATGATGTCATATTTGGGTCTTTTCTGAATTAGTTGTCTGATTTTTTCTGATCTATCACTTGCCAGGACTATATCAACATTCTCTTTCACTCTATATGACACTGTCCCTCCTGCTTTCTTTATTATACTCTCAGCTTTTTCTTTATCCATTTCTGGGCTACCATTCATTACAAAAATATTGTATCCGTCCAATATGTCAGATACTTTCTTAGAGTCATGAATGGTTGGCATGATTATATCCTTTTGTTTAACTTTTTTCGCCTTGGTTTTCAGTATTTCCTCCAACTCTATGTTGCGTTTGTTGAGTTTGATGACGGATTTGTTATTTTTTGTGAGTTCTAATAATTCGTTGATCGACATGCATTCGTCAACTGGTTTGTCCTCGCGTATTTTGAGAATTCTTGGAAAGCGTAAAGTATAACCAGTTTTGTAAGCATTATCAGTATTACGAATCAGCTCTGTTGCTCTCACTTCGAATACTAAAGAATTTTCTGGATCGATGTAGTAGTCTGGAGTTTCTTTACCAAATTTCAGGTTTTCAGAGTTGAAATTTTCAAATTTCTTCCCTTGCAGTTTGATTTTTTTCGCAAGATTTTCAACTTCCTCCATTTTTAGACCAGTTGTTACCTTTCCTATACATAGGTAGAGGGGTTTTCCATTACTGGCATTACCTGATCTAATTCCAACAAAAAAAGATCTCAAACTATCAGATGCGTAAGACGATCGAGCAGCACCCATCAGAATGAGGTCCATGTCGTTCATTACATCCTGAAATAGTGTTTCATCAATTTAATTCAATTTCTATATTCTGGTTATACCAAAAAATCGACTTGAACGACTCAATTCAATGTAACGTGAAATAATTTTATATTGTCTAGAACTCTTGTTTCAATATCAATGTTTTTATGTATTGTGAAGTTAGTGAAGTTAAATGGAACTGACTCAGTTTTCTACTTCTCTGTTAGTAGATAAAAATGGCAAAATTCAAAACAACATTCATAATCTACATAAAAAACTTAGTTATATGCAACATGAGATTTTACTATTGTCTGGAACTTATATGAGACTAACCTTGTGAAAAAGCATTTTAAGGACTGATGTTTAGGATGAAACCTCCTTTTGGCTTTCCACTTCTAAATTAGTATATAATAATGAAAAAATGCAAACAAGGAAGAAAAACTTTCTTAATGAATTGATGAAGTGGTGGATTATTCACAGTTGTATCTATTGAATATAAACTGTAAAAAACAGTTTATATTAAACAACTAATTCCTTCTTAGTATCTTTAGTTGAGGAGAAATCACGTTTTATTTAACAGCAATATTCTGAAAATTTTTAATTTGATAGCTGTAGGCAAAAGTAGCTGTTTGGGTGGACATTTTATTTTTGTGTCTGAAGGAATCATCTGGGGATGTAATTATTTATTATTCAAATGCTTATGGCCAAACAAAAAGTCAAAATGCAGTGATCCTTATTTGGGAACAAACAATGACTGCATTACAGTGGTAGTTAGTATTAACAAATGTTAATCAAGCAAAATGTGTTTGAATGACACTTTTAGGTTTTCAAATTACAAATCTAGAAAAGTAACCCTAACTTATATTTTATTACAACTATATATGTTCAAAATTATCAAAACTCTATACTTATCACGGCACTATTGAATAACTCTGATTTGTCAAAAAATATGAGTTGCTGATACTGATGAGTAAATAAATAAGATCTGAGATTCTTTTACTGGATCAAAAAAACAAACCACCCTTCTGCACTTTTCATAGAAAAAGTGATATAAGTACTTCAAAGGTTGTAGATTGAAAATTCCCTTTTCCTATCAAGATTTTTGAGTAAGTTGAAGTAAAAAATGTTATTAAAAAAACATATAGTTTTATAGAGAATGTCAGAGTGCTGCCTTGTAGAATTTGGATAAAAGGCTCCTAACACCACCATTTTAAACAGAAATGAATACTTGTGTTAACAAAAATTTCATGGCCTAGAAAATGATCTAGAAAAGTGTAGAGGATTTCATTGTTAAAAATATAAATGAACTATACGTTTACTCCAAATATCAAACTTAGGAAACAAATAGAAAGCACCATGAACAATTCATTGTCATATCTGATCAACTCGGATATATGATGAATAAGAATTTTTCAAAACTAGAATTGCACTTTTTGATTTAGTCAGTTGGGAAAATTTTTATCAAGAAATATCAGTAATTCTTCTGTTAGAAATATTGACTTTTCTCGAATTTATTTTAAGTTAGGAATGTGTACTACTTGTTTGTCTATTTAAGATTAGTTTTGACTAGGTAATAGTGAAATGTAATTTCAGTGAAACAATTTCAGATTCATTTTCTGTTTTTATCTACCGCCCAACTATAAAAATTTCATTACCTGAAAATACTCCAGTTTTAGCTTGAACCACCCACTATTTCTGTCACTATACTTATACACAGAATCAGGATCTTTTAAAATAATTCCTTCCTCTTCATTGTCAACAGCCTGGTTCAATTCATCTATTATTTCTTGCCTTGAATGAACCTGCTTCACTTTGCTTAGGACTATTGTGCCTATTTTTACATTACAAAACACGGTCTTCAATATTTCAATTCGTTCCCTGAAAGGGACATTTGTGAGAACTCTGTTATTCAGAAGAATTATATCATATACAACGAAGCAAGGTTGATGCAGATTGTCTTGACGTAATTTTTTCACATCCAGAGCCATACCTTTGGAACCAAACTGCTTAGTTTTCTTATTCCATACCATCAGTTCACCATCGAGAATAGCATTCTTAATATTTTTATCAAAAAGACCTTTCAGGTGTGGGGTAAATATACCTGAATGAAGAAAAAATTAAAGGTGGGTAAATTTTTACTTTCATGAAGATATTTGTACTAACTAGTTGGTTTTTAGTGCTTGTTTCTCTACAAACAGTGCAAAAAGTATATTATTTGTTCTCAAAGTTTGTTTTTATAACAAACCTTTTTGGAAATTATTGTTTGGACAAATTTTTTTGACCTTCGACTCTACATTCGGATCTCATAAAAACAGTAAGAATTACAGAGTCAGATAAATCATGGAAAAGTTTCCTATTTTGGAGTGCTACTAAATAATTAAAAAAAAAAACAACTCTAACTCTTTTGCTTTCAAAGATATACAAAAAACTAAAATATATTATTTTTGTATTCTCTATCGCATTTGACCCTTTTACTATACAATTCTCTGAATTATCATCAATATTTGATTCCAAAAGTTTATTATTGGCAATTGTGAATTTTTATCTAATTTCTATATCAATGATCAATCTCTCAACTATACAGATATGTATGGCACCTATAAATCTATCTGATAATTGACAACCTATAATTCCAGGATTTTGAAGAATACTTAATTTCTCAAAAAATTAAAATAGGAGGCAAGCATGAAAATAATTTTATTCTCAAATTTATGATGAAACATTTATAACTATTTATAATTTCAAGTTATTACAGATTTATATAGGAGATACACCATATTTATATGGGCCATGGGCCATCCACGGACTGAAAGAACCTGTTTAAGGGTCATATAAAAAAATTATTATATGCAAATGGTAGAGTATTGATGACAAGCAACAGATATCCACTTGTTACTTTGAGACACACATAAAAATATTTTCGAATGTGTACATAAAACATAACAGTCCAATTGGTAACGGGTGTTGAGCCAATATTCAATAAAAATTCAAGAGAAAATGTCAACTATTTGTTGACAAATTGATAGTGGAACAACTCATTTTCAAAATAGTAGATTTGTAAACAAAACTCTCGACTTTTGGTGTGGAATTACATTGGAAAGAAGGCTTGTCTATTATTTTTCTTATGGTAATGGCAATCTAGTCTTAATATCTGACCAAAGATATTGCCAAATTAAAAAAAAATGGTTTTCTGGTAATTTGGTATTTTGTCAGTCATTGCATTGCCTGATTTTTAAATTTCTTAAAGGTTATATTTGAAATGGAAGTATTTATTGATAAATGCTCATTTGGAATTACAATAAACATCTACTTTTTACCAGATATAGAGAATGCTATAGAAAGAAGTTACATAATGGGACATTATTTTTATTCTTGGAGTTTCTGTTAACTGAAGCTAGTTAGAAACATACAAAAATTATGAAATTATTGAAATTGAAAATTATTTCATTAATAAATGGTTAAGGAGACTTCTCAATCAACCATGTATAATGAATTTTATGTATTAAATTCTCCTTATAATTAATCACTTACCAGTTTCATAAGATTTTCCTAAATTTTCAGTGAAATCAAAACCATTTCTTGAGAAATACTTGAATTCATTATCTCTTAAATGTAGTTGAAATCTTTCCCCATCAAATTTATTTTCAACATAAAATAATTTATTATCTGGTAGTTCTCTTTTGAAGTTTACACCATCAATTCGCTTCGATAACATTGGACGAAAAGCTTCAAACAATTCGATCTCCAATTCATGTAACCTAACATTTTGATTTGCTAAAATATGGCACACTTTTCTTAGATTGCTATTTGAAGCATAAAACGATGCCCCATCTTTATGATAACAATTGAGGATTTGGTTGGAACTTATACCAAGTTTCAGATTCTTTAAAATAATTCTTATGATCCATCGATTATCTTCTGGAGATACTTTTTTGAATAAATTCATCATGATTGTTTCTGCTTCAGATTCATTTTTTCTCTTTGTCAAAAGATCCAGTGACTGGTTCACCTCTAGTACAGTTAAACTAGCCTTGGTATTATTTAAATATTTTCTGATAACTGAATATACAACTTCTCCAAAATCAGTTGTTTGTGCAGCCACTAAATAAGACTTGTTGAGTACATTTCGGTCATTACCTGGTGGTAAATCTAACATTTTGATCAAGGTTCTAGCCACCTTAGCTTCCTTCATTTTATAAGAATCTCTCTCTCGATCTAGATCTGGCAAAATAAGTCTTAGTACATTGAAAAAAGCCCCTGGATTGTGACACAAACCCTCACGCATTGTTTTGAACCTGTTCTGAATCAAAGTGTATTTCTCTCTGGGGCCTTTAGTTATCTTGATTTCCTCGAAGAAGCTACATAAATCTAAGAAATCCATGTTTTTGTGAAGAATAAAGAATTAAGAGATAAACTTATCTATACTTGACATTTACTGTAATTTTGAGGTTATGCTGCTCTTCGAGTTTTTGGATTTATTCGTCGGATATGTCCCCAGCTTCATTGTATTAATGTTACTTAAAATTAATATTAATGTCATGCTCGTATTTCTATAATGACGCTCGCTACAACAATATAATACCGTTATATAATACATTATATTTTAAAAATGGTTTTACTCTGTCGAACGTTATTCTCTTTTCAAATTTTCGTCTTCATATATTTTCATTGTCATCATAACAATTTTTGAATTTGATCCTGTTTTTTATATCTTCATACTTTTGTCAACTTTCATATTCTTGTGATGCACTGTTTGGAACTTTGGTGTAGTAATGAATATTACTGGAGTTTTTTCCCAACACCAAATCATTATTTTTAACACCTCGACACGTGTTTCGATATACAGCTATAACATTTAAATATTACATAAGAACATATTGTAAAATGATAGATAAGGCAAATTGTAAAATTAATTTAGGTGTGGTATACCTGTATATCATAAATAGCGTTAGCTTAGAGAAATTTCCAGTTTAATCTTCCTCTTGAAGATGAAACACTTGTCGAGGTGTTAAAAATAACGATTTGGTGTTGGAAAAAAACTCCAGGAATATTCATCTTTCATTTTACAGATAAGAGAATTATCAGTTGAGATCAAAACAATATTGAAAGATGCGTGTATGTTTTATTTTTATTAATAATATGCACTTTCTGAAGGGATGGTTGTGTGCCTAGATTTGTTTCAAATTGGTGACGGAAAGTGACACAAATGAAAGAGATACATTTGTTATGAATTAATAAAGTGAGCAAACAGTAGGGCATCATCACCACGAATTAAGGATTAACGAGGTCTGACCTTTTAACGTGTGATTCCTAGCATGACTGGTAACACTGATAATTGACAAATATCAAGATGACTATAACTTAATTACTTTACTGCATTTGATGAAATAATCTACTTTTTGGTCATATAACATCTACGTCTAGTTCAGCAATGTAACATATTTCCACGAGGTAAAATTTAAAGTTAGGAATTGTGATTCTTTATATTTTGTCAAATATCAGTATTACCCATCATGCTAGGAATCGCACGTTAAAAAGTGAGACCCTGTGACTCATTAGCTCGCACAAATTTCTACTTCTGAGAGTTTTCGTTCGTGGGGAGAGGGCAGCTGGTTAACGGAAGACAGTTTTAAACAGATGACATGTTTGAAATTGACTAAAACACGTACAACTAATTTAACGTGAAATTTGAAAATAATCAATATTTAATCAACTTACCGAATCCGTTCAAAAGGAAGTTTGACATACAATCTTATTCAAGTTTGTAAAACGAATATCCAAACCTTCATCAGATGATACAGGGTGCATATTTTGTTTTTTCTTAGAGTTTGAATATCAATATGGTCTATTATGAATTTGTAATTTGATATTAGGATATAATATTAGTATTGGTTGAGATTCATAGAGTTTTTGAATTATGTTAAAAAATTGTTGATAGGAAAAACCAAGGAAATCGGAAGAACAAGATAGAAAACAACTACAAATTCCTCATATCTCAATGAAACAACCAGAAATCGCAACAGATAGCCCAGATCCAGAATATGAAGATACAGCTGATTTAGCATCAAGCATAGCGAAACTGAGAACACTTTTGCAGCAAAAGTCATCAGAATCTGGTTTGTCAACTCCCGCCTTGAGTCCAATGTAGGTAACGATATATTTTATCTACTATATTGTATTCGCTTCTGTTTGCTATACTATTTTGATTTTTTTGTGTTATGCTTCATTCCAGATTAATGCTAGCTAGATATTATGGATCGAAATCGTTTTGGGTGGTGGATAGAATACCACATTTCAGTTCTAGGTATAATATATGTGCAATAAGTCTTACTAATCTTTTAACAACTGGGTAATTGGTAAAATTGAAAATTCATATTTTTCAACTTTGAAATGTGGAATTTGAAAAATAAATATAACTGAAATAGTTGAAATTTGTAGAACATAATTATTCAAATATGAACATTATTCCTATTAATATAAACTGAATTTCAATATTATTTATAATACAGATACAAACTGGCAGAAAAAATTCTATCAAAACATCTACTTTCACAAAAACATTGAAAAGCATGAAAGGAAGAAAAGTCCACATTTTTTGTTCAATGATGGAGAAGTAGAAAGCCACAAAACTTTTTTCCTAAAAGTATGTAAGTGAAGTTGAGATTTCGGAGAAGTCTAGAGCGAAAATTATCATGAATATATACGATATTTTTACTTGCACAAACTAGTTGCAATATAAAAAAAAATCTAATATTTCTAGTTAATAAAATAGATATTTTGATACCATTTTTTTTCAATTACTCAAAGGTTTGCAATCATTTCAAAAAACGAGATCTAATTTTTATATACAGATAATTAACCATTGCCTGTCAATTTCTTTAAAAAAAGGTATATGTCAACTAGCTCTGGTGCATTTGTCATTTATTACTTTAACTTTCATTATTCTATAAATACACTTCATTTCATTTGAATACTATTTTTAAAGTCATCTCAATAAAAATCGTTCATAAGAAAATTCAATTCATTTTGAACAGATAAACTCATTTTTTCTTCGAAAAATTTTTCAGCGAAAGTACTTATCATGCTGGAATATGAAAAATATACCTGACTTATTTCTATATATATTCGATAGTGTTTGAAAAATTAAGATTAATATTATTTTTATTGTTATTATTATCGTCATATTAAATGTGTTGTTTCAGTGTCAAGATTGATTAGAACTTTCAAAAAAACTTTGTCAAATATTTATTCCTTTCATTTACTCGGGGTTTTCTTATTATATTCACACAGCGATTCCTTGTGATATATCATAAAAAAAGTTTCTCTGGAAATGATAAACGCAAATAATCAATTTTTTTTAAACGACCAACAGAAAGTTTGCTTCCTTATGCAGAGGAATCGGGCAACTTCGGAAGAGGTATGAAATACTCTGAAAGAATTCCAATTGTGGAATATCATTGACTTCAGGTCGATGATGGTCACTATCTTGCACTGATGACTGGCTAATGAGCCCGAAACCGGTCTACAAGTGTGCCCGTTCCAGAATTGTAGGTTGACTCTTTCAGTTGTATTGCTAATTGCATATGCAGGAACATTTTCTGTGAAGATTCCTGCACTGACACCTGTCGGATATAATTCAACAGCCTTCGTGGTATTAGCCAGGGGAATAGTTGTTTTCCGATAGGCGTCAGTCTATTAAACCTACTGTATAGGTATATCGAGACTGGCTTGAACGTTTGAAGTTCATTTGCTTTAGATTTAGACAACAGAAAGTTGTTCATGCATTCATTCATTCACCATTATGTAACTTGTTCTCATAAAATGTCATTAATTAAACATATTGACTATCTGATTAACGGAAAAACACATTTTAAACAGACAGACAGATCTTCCTAGAAATAATATTGTATCTATTTGTGCTTCCCAAATCTACCTGGTTTGCCAGAATTAATCATTTATCAATTTTTTTACATAAAATGCCAATATTTTACCTGTTTCCTAAAAGTAATATCATACTGTACCTAATTGTTCATTCCGTTTTACCAGATTTATTAATTTACTTAATACGTTTTGTTAAAAACTATAATATCATGATTTGTGTTATTAATTTCCATCAAGTAATGGGTCAGAGTAAGTTTTGAACATATTTTCGTTTTAAAAACACAAAATATCACAAGCATTCACCCCCCGAAAGTTATGCTAGTTGAGAAACACCCCGTATATTTTTTGAAAGACGAATGAAAACGATAAAGATACCTACTGATTACCTGTGTTTTTTTTTTCAAACAAATATGACGAACAATTAATACCTATTTTTAACCTCACCTCACCAATCCAATTATTATTCCTTCCTATGCATGGCAGAGATTCATTCAAATTCTTTATATCAGTTCTCATAATTATGTATTTTTGGTTCACAGGCCACCAGATGAATTTGGACAAAGAGCTGTTGAAGTGGATAGCACTTCTGATTTTGACGAAGCAGATGGTGTAATGCCTAGTTTCTATAAATTCTGTGCCAAAACTGCTACAGGAGTGTTTGACAAAACCATCCATACCATAAAAACTGCTCTACCCACCAATAGCCAAGGCGTAGAGCAGTCCGACAATGCCTGGATTTTCATACAGAGTGAACCAAAGGTAGTAAGATGAAACAGTATTTGATTTCAATTGATGATGTGTTTATGTTTTTATTTATTAGTTATAATTACAACATTTTCCTGTTGTTTTTTAGGAACCTGACATTCTCACCAGAATGAAGAAGTTATTGACAGAGAGGAAAGACTACTGCACGTTAGATACAGAAATTGATACAGCTTATGAAGCTATCGATTCCTTAGATGCATTTCAACAAACCTCGTTTTCTCCTGATATGGATTTTGAAGGTGAACAATTTGTGCACATTTTATTCATTACATATTTTTCAGTTCAATTATGATCTGCTAATAAAGTTTATTGTGATTTCCTCTAAGAAAATCATAGCGAAACTCACAGTAAACTATATAAGTAAGTTTTGATATTGACTTCAATAATAATAATAAATTGATGGATGTAGCCGTTACTATGTGGTAGGAGATCATAATGAAAAGAGAAATGAAAATTTCTATGGTTTTCTACCACT
>WOGP01006862.1:0-12101 GCA_015342065.1 Leptinotarsa undecemlineata | reverse complement strand
ATAAAATGTTTCACATCTGTACATTGTGGTATAATTATTTATTTTTTCTGAACTGAAGTGGTTGTTGACAGCTATTTTAGCATTACTTGCAAAGAAACTACCGAAAGCATTTGCGATGATTATTTCATCATCAAAAATATTATCATTTATATTTATTTTATAACTCAATGTAATTTTTGTTTTTCCTGTTTTGTCCCTAACGATATTCCAAATTTGTTTCTGCTTTTGATGGTGACCCAGACCTCCTAATTTGTTTTGATAGTTTTGTATAATTAGGTGACCTAACATATATTTTTTTATATTTTTTATAGACTTCGAATATAATGGGCATCACCAGAATTCCGCATCAACCAAAAAATATTTTTCAAGTCACCAACAGAAATGATATCATTATTCAACCACCCTTTTGCAATATTTTTTGCTTTAATTTTTTTCACAACCATTGGACATGTTAAATCGATTAGATATTGAATTATATTTATAAAATTATCGTAAATGTCGTTGATATTATGACTCTCGCTGTGAATGAATTTCAAGAGGAAAACCTCAGATGATGAATTTCTATTAATGGATTTAAAGTTGTCTTGAAGAACTATTTGAAAACATAAAGTTAAAACTTAATGGTTTGTAATACATTTTATAAAATTTAGTCTTGAATGCCTTTTTGGGACGGGTCCTCTTCGGCTAGAAGCTGCTTCATGATGGTTTCAGGGCTGTCTTGAAGATCACTTGATTCTATTTGAAATTTTATTGTGTAGTTTCAGAGCGATCTCGAAGAGCGTTAATGTTACTTGAAAACTCCCGATTAGAAGAAGACATGCCTATATTTGAAACCGATTATTTATCGATGAGGATACAGATAATGATTTCAAATACAACTGGAGTTTTCTCAATTGTCCTATTACATAGAAAAATAAATTTCTGTACAGGTAATGCGTTTTTCTGTTCATCTCGAGCATTAAACGAAGTGATTCGCGAACTCGAAAGAGTGAACCCACTATCGTTAGGTACTAAATTAACATTTTTATGTAAAAATCTAGCGTGAAACCAAATTTGTAGCAGTAAATCGTTTCATAACGATATTCCAACGGACAGCTCTCTGCAGCGTTCTCATTTCAGAAATACAGTTACGTCCTCATTGAATGTCCTTGTTATTCTTCCGAAATTATGTTTATATATGAAGATTCCGAAGCGTTTCAATGCGAATTAGGAATGGTTTTTGTTTTTCATTCATCAACGGCCTTTCTGGTATTCGAAAAACCATGGGTTCGGAATTAACGGTTATGCAGTAATAAATGACCATCACGATTTTACCGAAACGACCGTATTTGAGGTCGGTTCGAAGATAAAACAAGAATGGGTCTGTTTTTACTCATCTTGTATAGGCAATGAAGAGTTTCAATCCTACGTCACATACGTGGATATTTTTTTCATTAGTAAATACGTGAGGTGTAACAAACCTCAAAAAAATTGTAAATTTTTTGTAGTACAATTTTTTTTATCCTCGAATGATCATTTAGGGACCATATAAATACAAAATCAATGATTAAAATATCTTTCTTGAAGGGAAACTAAGAATAAATTAAAAGTAGGCATTTCTCCACGAACGAAAAAACATATTCAACCTGAAAAATCCTTCCGATAAAATGAAAGATATAATAATCTAAAATACAGTCATAAATGTAAAGTTTGATAATTCGATAGAACAAAGGAAAAATTTACAGGTTGTACACTGAAGGCAAAAAAATTAGTCGCCGTCTGAATTCAAGCTATTTTGACAACTTATAACTGTATGTTCCAGGCATACTAATGATTTACAATTTACACAAGATGAAAAGAGAAATGAAAAATGTCTATGTTTTATACCACTTTTAATTGTAACTAACGTTACTGCAGTTTCGTCCTATATGGACATTTTCAAACTTACTTACACAATAAACTAACCTGTCATTATTTCTTCTAATATTTTTATGTACTCATTGAGTTTTTCTTGTTTAATATTGGGAAAAAAATCGAGAAAAATGACAAAATTACCCCACTGTTTATGTTTTTTCGCGCAGTTTTTGACGAGTCATATCATTCTTAACTTTGATGAAATGAAATTTGTTACGTTTCACTCAGTCTTTTATATTTGTTGTCAGTAATTAAAGACATTTTGAATCACATGAACTATAATAATTTTTTCAAACATAACAGCACATAAATGAAAAGGGAACTCTGGTAAATTTATCAAGACTGGCTCGCGAGCCGCAGGTTGACCTTTCCTGGTATATGTCTTATGAAAATTTATATTTATTCAAGGGAACTTATTCCCAGCATAGCTAATGTTAGTTACTGTAACACCTTTGCTGATTGACTTGTAAAAGAGATGAATATTGGTTATTTTACTTATGGCCAGTTTGTTCAATAGTATCACCATTCTCTATTAGTTTATTAAATAATAGCAAGAGCTATGCATAAGTATGTTAGAAGTTTCAAATTCTTTTATGGTATTGATCAAAAGCTTTACTGAAGCGTCTTTAGATTATTCTTGGAATAATTTATTGAAGTCCTCCAATTTTTAACAAATGTTTATTCATATTGTATTTGAATTCCCATTGAGTTTGGAAATCAATAGTTACCTAAAGATAGTCAGCGGTAAAAATACTCAGATATTTAGGTTGTAATAGTTTATTATGAAATATACAAATCATACTATTTTTCAAAATGGCAAAAACATGGGTGAAATATGTACAAGCAGTACTGGAAATTAAAAAACCATGGAAACTATGAATTGAAAATACATCATTTGGTATAGACAAATGTTCTCAAAAGTGAACCAAAAACACTTGTTTTCATAGAAGTCATAGAAAAATCAAAAAATAGAAAATATGTTGCTCGATTGTATAACATAAAAATAATACATAAGTTAACTTATTTAAAAAAAGCTGCTCAAAACAGCCTTAACTTTTTATGAATATTTTCTATGTGTAAAATAATTAAAAAACTATGTAGTATAAGTCCTCTCATGAAAAACTTTTTTTATTTCAATAAAAGATCTAGAATTAATATATAACACTTGCTGCCCTCGTGAAAAAATTAATCTTTTATGTAGAGAACTTTACATACCTACACTCTTGTCTTTCTTTAATTTCATCGACATGTATGGTCTCTTTAGCAACTACTCAAAAGACCAAAACCATTCGACCTCTTTAAAATTCTGTTGATTTCGAATTCAAAAATAAAATATAATATTTGAACATATTACTAATAAAAATATGTCAATGTTCTTTTTGTCATTTTGTGAAGAAATCTTTCACATAATATGTAATTTATTTCTTTCATGTTTCCATTAAGAGTATTTTCCGGCTTTTTCAATATGTATCATTTCAAAGAATTTCCTTTTCTTTGGTATTTCGATCTGATGATTTGTAGTTATTTTTGCTTTTTTAATGTCGTTCCATATGTGTGTAACGACCTTAAACAAGCCTAATTTATACAATATACAACCACAGCAAGTCATACAATCAAATTTTCCCTTCAATCAATATCATTAACACATAGAACACATGATCAAATGAAATGCTTGCCATCTATTAGAATCACAATAGAGAAGAGTTGAGAACTCTCCTTCTCATTGTGAGCAAGCAACCATAAGTTCAACTTTGTGCAAAACTTCTCTAAGAAAATATCTCAGCTATGAGAAAAGTAAAAGCCAAAATAATCTCTTATTTTCAACTCAGAGGTGAGGAAAAGTAAGCAAAAGTAATAATATTTCTGAGATTCAAGTTGAATAATTTTAGTGGTACAGCTGATGAAATTTGGTGACCTATTGAAATAAATAAATATACAAACCAAAATCTCATTCAGAACATGATTTTCTATAACGAACCAGCACAGCTACCAAAAAATACTATATTTAAATATATAAAATGGTTCAAATATGAGTTTATCGATGTCTTCAAACCTCAATAATATAACCTTGATATTATCTTATGATATTACACTGAATATGATCAAGTGCCAAGCAACACAATCAACCAGTCAATCGTATAATAATACTGACTCAAACATGACTCAACCTCTGACGGAAACAAAAAACTCTTAAGAAGGTTCAAAATAGATGAACACTTCAATCTAGCAGACCACTATTATAATTTGCATGCAGTCATTATTCACTGTGGTTCTGGCGTTGAATTTGGTTATTATTACACCTTGGTCAAATGCGAAATGGATTGGTTTAAGTTTGACGATAGTCGTGTCAGTAAGTGTTCTGGCGATGTATTGAATTTCTAAAAGTTATTCAACAATAATATTCGAAAGTTATGATACAATTGAAAATCATATATTTTTAGGGGAGATTAATTTTTGGGTGAGAAAGGTTTTGGCTTTCTACTTCTCCATGTTTATACACGTTATTGTATAACATAAAACTCATTGAAAATAGTTTCAGTAACTCTTACAAAATTTGAATACAAAGAGAAAAGTGTTGATTACTGTTAACCAAAAAAATAATTCCTGATTTGACAACATATCATTTTGATAGAAATATATTCTCGCCCCTTATTTGATACTTTGAAAAAGAGAATTTCTTCGAAAGATCCTAAATAAAAATAGTAGACAATATTTATATTGGAATGATGAAGTTCTTTTTCTCAATAATTTCATATTATCTATGTATTTACTCTGTTGAATTTTTTAAAGGAAAATACTGCAAAAACAAGAGAGCTATGAAAATAGATTCCCTTCCCTTATTTGATACATTGAAAAAGTTAATTTCTTCAAAAGATCTTAAATAAAAATAGAAGACAATATTTTGTCTATCATGGAATGATGAAGTTCTTTTACTCAATAATCTCATATTATCTATGTCTTTACTCTATGTTGAATTTTTTCAAGGAAAAGACTGCAAAAACAAGAGAGCTATGAAAAACAATTAACTATTTCTTTTTTATAATACTGATGCAAGACTAGTACTTATAATTAAACATGATTTTTCATTAAAGTTTTCGAGAGAATTTATATGACATTTTTTAAGCAAAAAAAGTATTTGAGTGTTCAGCTGCCTCAATCACAATAATTATTTTTTGCCAATGATGGGTTTTTACGTATAACCAAGACTGCATGTACATTAAAAATAATATCATCTAACCTAATATTCTTAACATATAACATATTAGAAAAATATTCAATTCCTTTGCTTTTGTTTGTTAAATGAGCATTATTGTTTAGGGAGCAGTACTTATATCATTTGAAAGAATAAACAGCTAGTCATTAATACAATCTCAAATGAGACACCTATCACAATTCTGAAGATGAATTAAAAACTGACAATACTAATTGAATACTCCCCCTGAACATCTAGTGAATGATATGCCAATTCTAGATAGAATATTTTCAGTCAACACTTGGGAACAATTTTCGTAGCCTAGTCCTAGACTACGAAATCATAGCCCAAGGACAAAATCTTATGTGATTTATATCACGGGATTCTGAAACTTTCCATTCTGCAAGTTAATGTGTTAAAAGAAATGTGTATCATACAGATGTCTGCTGGACTACATTTGCATAACTATTCAATGGTTTATGCTCAGTTTCACACTCTGAATCCTCAATTTCGCAAAGATTAGTGGAAAGGTCACTATTACTCACATAACCACCAAGCAAAGAATGTCTTTCTTCTGAAACAAAAATAAAACAAATTACAATATAATTCACAACATTCCACGATTAAGAAAATGAAATAATAAAACCAAACAGTTCTTATACAACATAAAAGCTAATTGCATATGAATTTAAGACAATATATTTTTTACGTGAATTTTTCAAAAAAACTCTAACTATTATTCACCTATCATACCAAAAAATTTCAGGAAAAAATAACTACTCCACAGACTGATGCCTGGTGATTTTAAATTACATGGATACTTGTGCAAGCTTCCTTATAATAACATTTTCCCAAGAAACATACAATGTTTATATCAGAGAAAAAACTAACTATCAACATAACTAAGTACGAACAGAGTACAAAAAAGATAAATCAGAACTGAAACTTGAAAAAAAATATAAATATACATACATATACATGCATATATGTTTGAATATGATTATCAACATGAACATAAATGCACTCATCAGATAATATATCTATACAAACAACGAATATTTTTTCAAATTAATCCGGAATCTTTGTTTATTAAATTTTTTAAAGCATTCGGTAGCTCATTGTAAAATTTGATACCTTAATAATAAATCGAATTTTGCCCATTATTTCTTTTCATTTTCATTAATTTTAGATTGCCTGAATATCTTGTCAAATGGTTGTTGGTCACCATTGATTTTGAAAGTTAAATGAAATCATTACTTTTTCTTTTCAATATGTCCAACCAAGACAAAACATTTTCAAGATATTTTTGTTGAAACTATATGAAAAAAATCAAAATTGTCGATTTTTTCTGCTGCTTCAAGGCTTTTATTTCTCAAAATACAAAAATTTTAAAGACGATTTTTTTATATACACTTGCATTTGGCTTCATAACATTTTTGAAAGTGCATTTCGTAAAACAATGACTGCTTTCTACTTCATTTTACAAATACTGGCCTGAATTTTTCTCAATACTGTACTCGTATCTATTCCTATGTAGCATTTGGCCAATGTGTGATACATATTGTATTTTCAAGCTGATTTTGAATTTTTTGATGTTTCAAAAATATATTTTTTTCTGCTCCAAATGCAAACGGAATGCAAACTAAACTTTGTTGGGAGTCCTACGCAGAGGAGCGTAGATCAAAAAATGGCCGTATTTCTAATAATTCAAACATAATTTAAAAGAAATTGGTTGAGTTATTAAACCATTTACACAATCGAACAATGTAGTTGATTATGAAAAAAAAATGCATTAATGCTTCTAGATATGTTATCTACAAAAATAACATATAAAATTCGAAAGGTGCATATTTACAAATCTCGTTAGTTTATATAGAATTAGACTATGTTAGGTGGCTGTTGAGCGATAAGCACATTGACAATGGGATTGTTGTCAAAATTATGAGGACAGATCAAAGTAGGTTCACAAATAATGACATGTTAAATTGCAATATTTGCAATTATTCCAAATATTCCTCAGAATATTTTTCATACAGAAAACAAAAAACTAACAACTTTGTTTCAAAAAACTATTTTGAAAAAGCCTCGTGGTGTTTTCGTTTGGCCTTCGAAATACCTAATTTTTTTGTAATTAAACTAACCTTCTAACATACAAAAGGCAGTCTGTGTATATTGTGTATGTGAGAGACTGTGTGGAAAAGTGTGAGTGTGTTCGTGTCTGTTCCTACTCTTGAAAATAGCTTCAAAGTTAAAGCCCAAACGTTAAACAAAACTCAACATTAGATACGGTTAAACTCGAACTTTAGACGGTCAAACTGCTGACTACGGAAAACTATTCAATCATATACATGCACCCTCGCGCATGCGTACGAACGTTCTCACCCACGCATGGACGCACACACACACACAACCAAGTTAGCAAATAACTAAGACTGCAACCTCATGATCAAGCTAAGTCAGTTAGCAAAACGCAGAGCGAGAGATAGTACTTTTGCTATGATGTAGGAAGAATGTTTTAATAGATCTACCCAAATTATTGAATAAACTACTTTTCAATTTATTTAAAAAACAAATCATAATAACAACATTACCATTTTTAGTTCAATTCCTTCAATAATGAATTATCATCTTACAATACAAATGAGTTCAAACAATAACCTCATATTAAAATTGCCAAATGAAATGTCAAAAAAATTATTAAATATTCAGGTTGTATCTTGAGAAATATCATCAATTGCAGGAGGTGATTACTTGTCATGTTTTTTGAAAAAAGTTCAAATGAACGTGTGTCCTAACTTGCTACGTTTCCGAGTAACGAGGTGTGAGAGTTTTACTAAAAATATTGTCCTTTTATTAATAACTCAAAAGTCTTTTCACTTTTAATGAAACTTGGTGTGTTCGTGAGCAGTAACAAGTTGCTTCTTTTGATGAAATAAGATTACAGATAATAATTCCAGTGACGTCACAGATTGATATTCATGGTAAAAATCATTGTATGCTACTGTTTTTCTTCAAGTTTGATAATTGTATCAGATTGAACAAATTATTAAAAAAAAAACGTGTTTGAAGACAAGCTTCAATACAAATGCATCGAAAATAAAAAACTGATTCATTTTATGGTTTGATCTGGGTTATTCTGTGAGTAAGAGGATTGCCGAAGAACATGGCATCGTCCAAAACCACAAGATGGAACTTTAAGGAATCAAAAATGTAATCGAAAGATCCAATTTCAGAAATAGAAGAAATTAAAGGTGAAAAGGACTGATTGAATAAATAATTATCAAAAAAAATTCTACATCAAAATATTCAAACAAATTCTCAGCTGTATACGTGTGTACTGAAATTCTGAAATACATCGAATTATTATTTTTTTTCACCGAAGGGTTAGCTGGTCGAGCCCTATCCCCGAAGCTCAGACACATTCAGGAAGGCGCTCCAGCATTATTAACCAATGACTACTTTCCACACTTCGGGGTAAGAGATCATTGGGTCCGAGAAATCATGTGCCCTGAGCAGACGCAATGACCTGAAAATGACAGCCTGCTCCATTCTTTCGGTCAAGATTTCTGCCTTCATGCGGCAAGCCAGCATGATCTCAAGATTCGAAAGTGGAGAGGGCATCATTCCACCTAGGACTCCAACAACCAGAACAACCATCTTGATAGAGTCTGTGGAGTTCAAAGAAAAAATCTCGATATTTCAACCATTTATCTTTTTTTTTCGGAAGATATTCGTCGCGCCAAGAGCTGAACACCCCACGACAAATATCGTCTTGCTTTGATGGTCGATAAGAACTACATCAGGCGTATTAGCTTGTATGAGCCTGAGGGTGGGAAACGATTAGTGCGCTCACCAAGCCATCCGAGTGTGAAATGCCAACTGGTGGACAAACGGCAGAATGTTTCGATACAAGCATTGAAATGACCTTCAGGGGACCGCCCTGGCAGAGGATCAAGAGCCTACTAAGACTTGCAGTTATTAACCACTGGGTTTCCTTGAGTACTGCACGCTTCAATGCATAAATCTGTTGACTGTGGCGTCCAAGTGTATAGTAGCGGCCGGTAAGCGTATGAAGATATGAGATACAAATTACTAGCACGCTCGTTGCATGGCCATATGTCTACGATTTTACTAGTGGTCGGGGGAGGTCTAGAATCGGTTTTAGTTTCCAAAGTAATGTGACGTGCGACCGAACGTGATCGAATCGTTGCGGCTTTCGAAGTCAAATCATAGGAGGAGGGCTAAAATGGAGTTTCATGGTAATGTCTTAACTCAAGGTCATGTGATGTCACATTAGCACTCTACTCACATATAAAATGTTTCACTGAGAACTAAAAAAATCTTACACAGTGCCATACAAAATTAATATAAAGATATTAGTCAATGAAACAAACATAGTTAAGTAATAAGTTTTTTGTTTATGTTTCAAAAAAAGGTTGGTATAACATGAAGTGAATTCGATAACTAACTATCTGAACAAGTTAAACAAACTCAAATGGCCTTTTATTTCATCTAATGCAAAATATGAAAAAATCATTCTCAAATATAATATACCAATAAATGGTCTGTAAACCATACTTAAAAATCGGAGACCCTCGTAACATCTACAGTTGGAATGTTATGAGAAAGGTCTTTTTGAAAACAGTTTTCCATTTTATGAATATAAAACGCATTATTTGGCATCAAAGGTAAGTAACAAATATGGTGAACTATACTCTTTTATACTTCAACTTGAATGTACAAAGTAAAAAATGAAAAACTTAAGCACCCAAAGAAATTTAAATGAATGCTAGGAATTTGAATTATGTTTTTCATAGAAAGAGTTTGTTAATTTATGTTATATTTTGAGCATTTATTGTTGAAATCGTTATTTGTCTTTCTACATAGTTAAAACAAGATAATTTTTTTAAGAACATCCTTACTAGGACATACTCTACTCAATAAATATGTGAAGTTTGGTTGACAGTATAATATTATCGTGGAGGTTCCATGCTGCTTAAAATTTACAGACACCTATTTAACTTGTCTAATAACTTAGAAGAACAAATTCTAGCCCTTAGAAATAAAACATTTCTCATTGAATTTTGTAGAAATATTTTGATAAAAACTTCAATTATATGTATCAATTGTAGCGTTAATCGAAAGTGAATAAATTTAACTAGCAATTTTTAAAAGATTAATTAAATTCCATTAGTATTTCCCGAAATAATTGAAAAACCGATGAATCAAAAGATTGTGGCATTATGGTCATTAAGGATTTCATCTGGCTTCTGAAAGTGGGAACAAATTTTAGTCAAAATAAATTTTCTGAAAAGAAACCGGATATTACAAAAAAATTGTTCATTACTCAACATCATATAGTGAATTGACAGTGAATAATAGTATCAAGAACATATTTATCTATTTTTTCTTTACTACAAACATATAGGAATCCACGTTTTTTGAGAACCGAATCAAGTTTATAACGAAATTCTGTTAAAAATGTATCATTTTCGTTGAACTCACCTAAAGTTGTGATTACAGATGTCATATCATCTTCACAATTTTTGATTCTGTTCCGATTACTTGGAAATCCATAAGGTTCAACATCATCTGATTCTGCACCAGGACTTTGTAAGCTATCACCCTCTACTTCGTTTGTGATATTGTATCCATGAAGCGGAAGATACGAATTTGGGTGACGTATATAAATCTCAGCTGGAAGAGAATGAAACTGTATTAGGTGATTATATTACTTCATTGATGTGAATCAACTGATTATTTATTTCGAAATGCATTATTACCAAATGAAATATTTCAATTCATACACTAACAAATACAATTAAAGGGGTACGGCATACGAAACGTAATGCTATTTGTAACTTGACTTTAGACGTTGTTATTTTTTCCCACTGTAAGGTTGTGTACTACGAACACCAATCCAACTAGGAATATCATGACCCTAAGGACTCAATCACTCTAGATGGACGACCTAAGATTTGCTTATAGGTGACAATTGGATCATGTGCACCAGATAGCTTACATTTTTTATTAGGATCCTTGCCAATTTGGGACACAAACCTTTCCGCCGTTGGGGTAGGTGGATCCACACTGCATAGCCCTCCTTGAAGCTCACCAACATTGACTTTTTCTCAAATCTTATCTCAATCTTATCGCTGAAAAGTTATAATTTGGATCTGGAAAATTTGAGGATAACTTCCAGTCCCTTCTTTAGGTCCTTCACGTCCTCAGAAAGGGGTAACTCTGGAGATTAATCCGATGGACTGCAACACATTACACTTATCGGTAATTTCAATTCTCGACCGGTTAATAACATGGATGGTGTTTAGCCTGTCACTCAGTTTCGTAGATAGTTGCTTATGTTGCTATTATGTCTCTCGACTATTTCATTGGACTGGGGATGGAGAGCGGTTGTTTTTGTCTTATTTATTCCCAAAAAGTCATCATTTCCTTCCATACAATCGATTCGAAGTTGCAGTCCTGATCCGAGTGTAGTTCTTGGGGTACTTTTTCCTTAGCCTTGTCTCGGACCCTTTCTCAGGTTACAGCGCGTGCACCACTCCTTCACTTCTCAGCGGCAATTGACCCAATAGTACCTCTGGGGTGCAACTCAAATAGTACTGTTTGAGTACATTCGGAACACACACTTTTGGAGGATCATCTGGAATTTATGATCCTTCCATTTGGGCTTTCCCATTTCCAACTAAGTAGGTCACCTCGATAGCACTGGAATAGTCAGATTTTTAGCAGTTACAAAAGATCTGTCCAGAAAAAGTCCTACTTCAGAGCTCTATCAATGGCTGTTCCCAAGTCACCAGTGGCACATTGAATTCGGCGACGATGTTGGCCACTATAGTAAAACCAATAATGATTGAGAGTAAAGCGCGTTGTCATATCTAAATTTAACGTTACCGGTTTATAGCAGAATCAAAATATAGTAAGCAGTAGAGTTGTAGGTTGTGGCAAATTATAGATAATACACAATACTAGTACGATTAAAAGGTATTATTTATGA
>WOGP01006861.1:0-12102 GCA_015342065.1 Leptinotarsa undecemlineata | reverse complement strand
ACCTATAGTTTCAAAAGGAGTCCGACTCTGCCGCAATACCATCACTCCCAGAACTAAGTGTTTCTTAACAGTTTTATCGGGATAACATAGTAGCTAAAATACGTTGAAATGCTTGCTACTGATACCAATGCATTTTATAGAACGACGCCATGTTGAATGATAGCGATCCGGGATACTGAAATTAGATGAGTTGAAAAGATGGAATACCGCATATATAGTGATATTTACAGCTGAAAAGTACATAAATATTATAACACTATATTATTTAGAGTAAAGTAAGTTAAGTTTGCGACTAGAAAATTATTACGTCGACAGAGTAAATTTTTGTACTTATAATTATTAATTTTTTCGAAAACATTTATAAATGAGTGGCGCGCTTAAATTTTGCTGAAAATAAGCTATATATCTGTCAATAAAATTTCATTTGCAGTAAAAGTATCAATCTTCAAAACAAAAACAATGTCTTTAATAGTGTTATGAGTGCAGTAGTGAAATTTTAAAATGGCTTCAACCTTTCAATTTTTTCAGTTCATAGTTTTCAATTGGTGACATCCATTATATTTTCCTAATGTCCAATACAAAATTACCTCTTGCGTCTCCAAGAAAAAATTTTCAACACATTTTTATTTTATTGTTATTGTTTTCGACTGTATTATATTTTATAACGCCTACTTGGAACTACTAAAAAACTCTTATAAAATTATCTTCTGATTATTTCATGAGTATCGCTTAAATATGTTGCAAAAGTGCAGTAAGGGAAGTCTTTACAGAACTACTTCATAAGAATGTTAGACAAATTTTATAGTAACTGCCAAAATGTTTATGAAACTGTTTTGTAGAGTTTGTAAAAGGCCTTACAAAATACTGAAAGTGAAGTGATGTTATATAAAACGGTGCCAATTTCCTATTTATAGCAGTTTTATAAACACTTCGAAAACATTTCTGAGACTAATGCAGTTTTATAATTTGTTTCTCCGAAACGTTTCCGCAACTATTATAAAATGAGAAATTGATAGTTGGGTGTACACACTTCAGCAACTTTTGATGCTCTATAGAGCTCAAATCAGACCCCTTCGAAATATTGTTCTCATGTATGGAAGTCCACCCCTAAGCACACCCTGAAAGTGCTGGATTCCATTCAGAAAAAAACCATTCACCTGATTGGCGACAAAACCATACTTTGCAATCTAGAGAGCCTGATGGAGTGTGGCTGCTCATCGACTTGAGATTCAACTCAGAAACCTTGAACTTCACTGTAAAAGAACTCTTCTATTTGAAGAACTGCATTCATGTGGAATAAACTTCCTGAGATTGTTTTTCCAAATAGATTCAATCTCCAGCGATTTGAATCCAACGTGAGCACAGGCTTAGAGCGTCTTGAGGATTTTTTGTAGTGCTTGTGTTTTGTTCTTGAAAAAACGAGAAAATGTCCCTTATGTAATTGGTCAACAAGTCACTGATGAACTTGAATTTTTCACCGTCTATACAATTTCATTAACTTAAATTTTTCTGGCTGAGGCTTTCACGGCATTGTTTTTATTCGGGTTTGAAGGCCATAGATTTTTGGGCTTTCTGGCGTTTCGCTGGCACGAATGGCTACCTTCTTCAGAGGTTCGTACATTTTGAGTTTAACTCGTCATCGCAGTCAGAATATCCAGTCATTTGTGTCAGCGAAACGTCAGGAAGGAATTCCAAAATGCGACGGCCTTCATACTCAAATGAAAGCAGTGACACTCATATTCTTGTGTTCTTCTTTATATTACCTCAAATATTCATAGTTTCATATTCGAAAAATCATCCACTCCGAACGATTCCATCCCAATATAAAACAAATCAAATCGCAAGGTCACCAGTTCGAAGTAATATACATAATTTCTCGAAAATCTCACTTTCGATCGTTACATTAGTGAATCACGTTAGCATATTGATGTATTATTCATATCATCTTCAATTATATCGTTTCTTTATTACCTGTAGATTATTATTTGATGCGGGTCGAAGAACGAAAAGTTATGTTCTTGATATATCTTCAATAAATTCATTTTATTACCTTAGCAATGATAAAAATAACAATATCTGCCTTAGTAAATGAATAACGACAAATTACTAATATTGGACATTCTCTAGGTCAGATCTCGGTACACTTCAATTTAACTTTTGAATATTCATCAATTCAGTACTGATATAATTGAAGGTTACGTTAGGTTGGGTTATATTTCAATTGTGCTATCAAACATTCTTACTTATATCATAGATTCATTGCCTAGACAATCCCCTTACTATAATTGAATAGAACTGGCCAATACTTGATGAAAATCCATATTAGAAACTGATCAATATAGTTTATTGTATGTATGATTTTCACTATTAAAGGGTTTAACAAAAACCACCTTAATATTTTTCAAAACCTGAAACGGTGAGTCATCAAACTGGGCTTCTTCACATCGAAGATCCTGATTTTACGAGCTTTGACAGGATAAATTTCGTTGTTGATACCTCTCTGCCAAATAATTTTGGGACCATTTGGATCTACCATAACACAACCTCTCATGTACTGACAGATTTTGAATCCTGATCAAATTCAGCAATTAGGGTTCTTTTAACCGCAAGTAATGGGCGATAAATTAGGAAATTTCTCATGGAATAGGCGAGCTACTTCCTGTTGTTTTCGGATTTTACCTCCGTAACGATCATTTGTGAAACTGTTATTTTATCCATTTTCCTTAATCTAACCATTTGTCAGACTTGAAGTTAACGAACTTTGAACCTTAATTAAAATTCTGACAACTAATGTTGTTGCTCACTTTTTTATCACCTATACCTCAACATGAAATAAGTTCTGGGTATACTGCAATAAGTTTTGAGTGTATTTTATCGAGTTTTGGTAACCACATGATTTTAATGTATATTATCTCAACTGTTCATCCTTATAAAGATGAGTATGTACACCGAATTAATGAATTTAATTCATTTGGCGGTTAAACACTGTATACATCTGATAAATGCTGTTCAGACTTTTTGGTATGGTGTCAATGTTATACTTCTACAGAGAACCAAAACGTTGATGAAGAAAATCAGTTCAGTGCCTCGTGACGGTTTACCAGATTGAAATGATCAAGATTTTCCATATTATTTATTCATCACCAATTCCAGGTAATGAGTTTGACCATGCGGCATATTCATATGATAATTTGATTGCCAAGAAGGGCTGAATTCAACTGACTGTTTGCATGGAACTGTCAAGAACACCAGTGAAATATTCCCGAACCAGTGAATATTCACAAAAGCATGAAGGGAACCGATGTGGCTGACTTATTGTTTTTTTAATGATTTTCTGTTGGGAGGATATATCGAAAAATAGCTGCCAGATAATACGTTGACTTTCATATCGAAACGGTTGTATGAAAAAATCAATCAGTCTCTTGACAAGCGGCATTTTGAAACACTATAGTTCTTCCTCACAGAAAATCAGGACTGAGGTGAAATCAATATCTTAATTAAGGATGAACAAAAATTTATATTTCGTTTTTTGCGAATATCGCAGAATAATGATATACAATCTCAGTTGCTGGGAAATTGTCCAGTAATTTTAGGTCGATTTAGGCCTGTATTTCGAAAAGTTGACATACCCAGCTGTAAAGTTGTATAAACTTTGTATTTTGACTCCATGAAAGTATTCTTAAAATTCACATATGACTCCGAAACGGCCGAAACTTCAAAAATTGGGGGTCAAAGGTCAACAAAACCGACTTTTTGCACTTTTCTTGCCAATATCTCGTTTCCAATGGGTTTTATGCTAATTGTATTCATCATAAATATAGTAGAGAATCAAATTCTCAACAACTTTTGTCGTTAATATTTTTTCATACGTTGAATCGTTCTTGAGATAGAGGGCAGCGCGAGCGAAGATTAAATGTTATTTAAAATCAACTGGTTGTCCCGATCGAAATCAGCTCATTTAACATACATACATTAGAATATTCAATAAAATAACAGATGGGAATGAAAGCATTGGCCAGCATAACAAATTCAAAAGAGAAATAAAAAAGGTACTCATACATCTGGAACCTTATAATATTGCGGAGTATTTGAATCATACTTTTCAAAATTATCTTTATTTAGGCATTTTATATTTCTATTTACCCAAGAATATTGTGTCTTGTAACCCTCAGTGACATCATTTTATTATATGTTTATTGTATTGTTGACATTGATAAAGATTATTATTATCTCAAAAACGATTAATGGTATGAAAAAATGTGTGAAACAAAAGTTATAGAGAATTTAATTCTTTATAATATTCGTAATGAATACAATTAGCAAAAAACCCATTGAAAACGAGATATTGGCAAAAAACCTGCTAAAGGTCGTTTTTTTAACTTTTGACCCCCAATTTTTGAAATTGCCGTAATCAAATCATATGTGGATCTTGAGAATACTTGAATATTTTCATGATGCCAAAATACAAAGTTTATACAAATTTACAGCTGGGTATGTCCATTTTCCTAGGCAAACCCCCTAAAATGATTGGACAAAAAACCTTCAATCTCCAAGGTAATTTACAGAAAATTTCATGATTCTGAAGCGTGACAAAATTATCTAATATTTTACAAAATCATCTGATATCCAAAAATAGTTTCAGCTGTTTAGCTTGTTCAATTTGTTGCCAAAAGGCATAAAACTGTCAAGTATTTTACGTGTTCAACGATTTTCTGCTCTAGAAAAAAATCAATGAAGAAATTTGTATAAAATTGTATGTAACAAATAAAATTGAGTGCTCAAAAAACCCTTGAAATCTTGACAGTGGCATACGGTGATAGTGCTCTGGGACAGAAGTTTTTTTACAAGAGGTTGGGAAGATATGTCGCCCCAGCACATTAGCAACCGATAAAAAAGCGTGTGGCAGAAAACTCCACCAAACAACTATAGACCATTTACTTTGCCATGAGTGATATCAAAATCATGGAGGAAGCCGAAAGCCACCATATCCTTAGATATCCTGAAGGCTTCAGTATCAAACGTTCCATTTGATAACGCAGCAGACATCATCAGTAGCGAGTGCACAGACTGAGGGGACAAATGTTATACAGGGTGGTCCAAAACATTCGCCTCGGTATTTCTACGAGAAATGAAGAGAGTTAGAGAAAAACTTTCAACTCAGTTATATGTGGGTCCATGGGGAGCATATTCCAAAATTATTTTAAAATATACAGGGTGACTCCCAAAAAAGTTATATACAAAAGTTATATTTTCTCTTATGGAACACACTATATTTTTTATATTTTTAGATACTACAGACAAAATGAAGGTGAGTTACTATTATATTTCCCATATTCAACACTGACCGTTCCTGAGAGATTTCGAGAAATTTAAAAATACAGACCGTAATTTAAAAATTGTTTTCACCCTGTAACGTGTAATGAGCTGCTCGTGATTCAATGTACTGCTTAGCTCAAAGGTTGAAGTTAACTATGACATGAAATTTTCAATGCATTATAATTCCTAGTAGCGAAAAAAATTGTAAAAATTTCTCGAAATTTCTCAGAAACGGTCAGTTTTAAGTATGGAAAATATAAAAGTAACTCACCTTCATTTTGTCTATAGTATCTGAAAATATAAAAAATATATGGTGTTCCATAAAAAAAATATAACTTTGGTATGTACCTTTTTTGGGTGTCACCCTATATATTTCAAAATAAATTTGGAATATGCTCCTTATGGACCCACATATATCTGTGCGGAAAATTTTTCCCTAACTCTCTTCATTTCTCGTAGAAATACTGAGGCGAATGTGGTGGGCCACCTTGAATATCGAAGTCTCAGAGTCAGTCAGTCAAACAGCAATATAAGTTGTTATTTTCATTTTTTCAGTATACCTACTGTGAAATGAATAGAGTAAATGAAAATTGCAATTAAATTCAGCCAGAGCTTTCAGAAGCAGTCCATAATTCCAACATGATTAGAGAGTTTAAACATAAAGCCGACAAACAATTATATTATTCATGCAAGACGCTTCTGGGCATAAATGGAATGCGAACCGCATATCATTTGTAACTACGCAAACTTCATATTCATGCAACTCCAGATCACTGTGAAATATGCATACGCTTACATGCATATTATTTACCACGCCTTGAATACAACCTAGAGAAATTGTGTCTGTAACTTATACTCATAATCAATTTAGGTGAAGATGGATTTGGTCCTTCTACTTCTTCATACAAAAAAAGTGTGAAATGATTTATCGTATCGTATATGTTGGTGTCCTTTGAGATTGTCCCACTTAACAAGATCATGAGTTATCGTCACAGAAAGTGTATTCCTTATTTTCTGAGAATCAATGCTAGTAGAAGGTTATCAGAAAGATGATGTAGATGTTTCGAAACTGCCAAGAAGAATCAGTTTCCACGAAAATTGCAGTACTGGAAAATGAGCTGATGCAACTACCAGTAGTGCATCAAGTTTGGCATCAACTGTTTCCGGCAATGTGAATTGTGAAATTGAAGTTTTCATGAACGATAGGAGCAAGAATATTTGCTTGCTCACTTCACCTTTCACTTTTACTCTAAGAAACTTGTCACATTGTAAATAAATGGGTCGGTTCACATAACACAAGTTTAATATTTGAATGCTCTTCATCTGTCTTACGGTTATATATTAAAATCGATTGTAAACATCTGCACTTTTGATAATACAATAAAACATGTGAATACATTGGACTAGTCACACAGAGGAGAACTTATAAGAGTGTTAGGTATCATACGTTTTTAACAGAATTATAATTCACATAATTGAAATATTAATTCATTCAAGAAAGATCGATATAAACAATTTAAAAATTCTTGGGGAGAGGCCTGTTCAGGCTATTTGTTCACGATAAAATGAAATTTTAGTATAAACTTTCCTATAGCTTGAAAATTACCACATCTTCTCGTAGTGAATGATGTAATTTATATCAATCGCAAATTTTGTAAATTTTAATCAATTTGTATATACAAGGACAGAAAGAAATTTCAGATAAGTTTCATTTCAATGAAGTCAGCATTATTACAATGATATAAACTTGTATTTCATTAATAAAATAATGATTGAAGAAATATATCAACGAATAAAACAATTCAGTGGGTAATAACACGTTCAGAACAGATGAATGAGTTCACCAGAAAGAACTGGGAAAATAAGAGTGAGTTGTAGTTATTATTTTATCATCTACAAGATTGTGAAAATCCCTCGTCCAACTGAAATCATAAGAATTCATGAACATTTCACAAAAATATTCTCGAATATTGAATTTTGGTGTTTATATTGTTCATTTCTAACGATTTTCAACCAGTAACGATGAGTCCCAAATCGAAGGTTTTTCAAATATCCAAGAATTAGATTCATCCCGTCTGAACGGTTTCCATCATCTCGCCAGACACCACGGAATTCAAGAACTGAAGGGACCTCTGCAGTGGCTAGAGCTCTTTTCATTAAATCTTTAATGTAATGATGTCTTGAAAATCTGTCTGAACTAAATTCACAGCTGGGACCATATTTACCGTTTTCTTCTACAATGGTATCACAACATGACTGACACAGGTGTTCTAAAAGATACGTCATCTCAGAGGGTACCCAAAGAAGATACAAGAAGGGCATTCAGCCAGGCATCAGAGTCTTTGAACATAATAGCTTTGAGACTAGCCATTTGAATTTGGGAACTTTCAGCTACCTTGGAAAGTTGATTATGAACCAAATTATTCATTGGCTAATCCCAGGTTTTCTGGTACTTTGTAATTTCAGAAAGAGTATGTTCCCTTTCTTTTCACCATCCAGCAACAGATTTTCCAGACAAGAAAAGAATGGAGTTGATAAAATACCTGTTATGAGAATAAAGAGAAGCTGGCAGTGGAAATTGCTGCATTATCATGAAAATAATTTCCAAAGGAGAGTATTTACTCAATGGAGTAATGTGGTGGATCCACAAAAAAAGTCACCAAATCTCCTATTCCAGTTATTGTTTGATATTCTATAATACTGAAATATGCGCACAAAGACAAGTTCCATATTGAATTATTGGATTTTGAAACTGAGATTCCTCAATAGTCTAGTATTTATTGAATAATGACGAATTTCAACGAATGCAAATCTAGAAATAATGAAACCGAATTAACCGAAGGATAGTTATTTTATTATTCAAATTGAAATTTTTCATTCGTTTATTCAAAATATAATTGAAGAAAAGAAACATTTTCGAAATCTTGTTTCCCAAGTCACATACTTGAATCCCATTTCTCATATTTATATATTTATGTGAATTTTTACGAATCATGTGAAAATTTCTTTTCAGAATATTTTTTTTTAATAACTATACGCGACAGCATTTCTCCATCCTAAATGACGCACGTAGTGTATATATGAAAATTTTAAAGAAATATTCATCATTCATGTCACATTATATTTATAATAGAGTAATGCTGAAGATTCATTTGGAAAAATGTACCATGAGATCAAACTTTCGAGTTTATTTGCTTTCGAATTGTTTTGAAACCTAACACGAATCTTGATGGCTCGTGATTTACGATTTACAACCGTAGCATATGAGTTTATGAAGATTCATTTTCTATATGATGCTATTCATTTGTCGTACTTGCTTACCTACACGTCTTAAAGAAAAATATGAATACCGGTAAAACAGAAACAGAAGACACTTCGTACTTCATTAAATGTACTAAATATCATTCAACGACATTGACATTTTACGTGTCAAACCTTCTTCTTTCGAGATCTGTCGAGTCAGTTCAGAAAGAGAATGAGCAAAGGAGAAACTGCCAGTGTACTTATATTTTCCCGATTCTGAAAACTGAGGCAGATTTTATCCTTCGAAACATTAAGATGAGTATCTCGTCAATCGACAAGAATAGTGACACAAGTCGAAATCAGTGTCACTATTTTCCGGACTTCAAAGCCATGGGTTTTTGGAATTTTTTCCTGACGTTTCGCTGTGGCTAGCTCCGCCAGAGGTTTATACATCCTGAGTTGATATTTCTATTCATATTGACTTTCCAGGTAGGTAGGTAGGTAGGTCTAAATTGAGTGGGTCTGTTCGACCCTCCACCGCAACCCACAAGGGTTTATTCTGGCTCACACCTAGCATACTCGGCCAAATAAACCCAGCTTCTAAACGAAGCCGATTAGTTTGTATGGTGAGTGGCTTTTCAGGTCAGATGGTGAGAGTACGGATCTGCCAAAGTCAAAGAACATGATTCGGTCCCCAGCGGGGTAGGCACAAAGTGTATGCTCTGCTGTTTCATCATTTTCCACACTGTCTTCTGATAGTCCGAGTCTCTGCATATGATGATTCAAATAACAGTGACCTGTAAGAAGGCTTGGAAGATATCGTAGTTCATCCCTACTGTAGTCCAACAACTGTTTGGAATCAAGCTTCGAAGGGTGAATAAATGCCTTGGAGTGAGCCAATTCTGGAAGTTTCTGCCAAAAGTTCATGAATCTTTTTGCCATCCAGGTGTTCAGTGTTTGTTTAGCAAAGCCCAAGGCGATGCCAATGACAGGTTCTGGTCCAATGAAGCCGCTTGCAGCACCCTTCTCTGCAAGAAAGTCAGCAGCTTCATTGCTTTCCAGGCCACTATGGCTAGGAATCGAGACCAGAGACAATCTGTTAGGTCTTCCTATTGAGGAGAGTCGTGTCGTTTTCAGTAGTTTGCTACCAATTTCGACGTTGCACGGTAGAAGCCAAGAGCTTCCAACGCCTCTTGACTGAAAATATTTTTATTGACTTGTGAGTAAGGTTGGATATTTCCAATCTCTCCTTATACAATTCAATAGCGTAAACTTTCGCTTGAAATACAGTCGCATGAGTTCCTAGGCAGGTAGATAACTCTGTCCTGGATCTACGACTGAAAACACCTGCACCAGAACCAGAAGGTGTCCTTGATCTATATGTGAATCAACAACTATCTGCTCTCAATATTTCCTTCTCCCGGAGGATCCAGTACTCTCTACTCGAGAATAGTACTTCATAAGGCAGTTCGTAGTTGACAGTTGGAGGCTTAAAGTCAGAGGTCATTTCCAGAATGCTGTAACTTCCAATGTCAACCAACAGTCTGTTGCACTCTGCATTCAATTGATTTGTGCAATTGGCAAGTCTGTATAGACAAGTCTGTATACAGTCCATCTAGCCTCTCTCTCCAGAAAAATGTGGAGAGTAGATCCACGATTGGATTGACAATCATCACATAAATATCCAATAGATTTGTTTGGGACCTAAACCCTAAGTTTTACCACAAATCCTTCGACAGGTCCTTAGATTCAGTATGGCTTTGTGTAAAACTTTTACCAAGTGAGCGTTTCAGGTAAGTCTTTTATCAAGGACAATGCCAAGATATTTCATCTCCATTCCAAATGGAATGACCACACCATTGAGGAAAATGGCGTTGGATAGTCCTATTTATTTCTCTTGCTGGAGAGAATTAACACAGTTTTGCTGACTCTTCAGGTATTGCCAGTATCTGGCTTAGATTAATTACATAAAGCATGATTTCATTGATCCAGGTAGTTTAGGTGATAATACCTGTATCTGTACATCGACAGCTATGTTACGATTTGAACGACCTGAATATCAAAATCATGTAATGTTGTACATAAGATTTGGCGGCAGGAGGAACATACCCCAATCATCTGCCTGGGTAAGCGTTATCCCGCTACCTACGCGGGGGTGTTCCCACCGCCTCCCCTCTGCGAAAATGTAATGGCGCGCTTGCCTGAAGTAGGAGTCACTTTGCTACTCTTCCTTCAAGGTAGAGGTATTTATGAAATGTAGACTTGTAAATATTTCATTTTGATAAAAAGGTTTTTGCTTTTTGGTAAATTGTCAATAACGGTCGTTGACTTATTTCTACCTGCCGTCATGCTATTTGCTATTCTTGAATATGGGATTCCATATTCGATCAAGGTTCACAACTTCTTTTTTTCTGTTAAAATTATTTATGTGTTTGTGGATTCCTATTGCCTCCCGTACCTCTCGGTTATGGTATACCCGGTCGGGGGCAATGGGTTCCGTGTTTTCACACAGAATCATGTGGTTTCCTTCACCAAGTGTGAGTTCTGTCACCGCTAGATTCCCATAGATCTTCTGGTGGTTCCGATGTATACCTTTCTACAAGTGCATGGTATGCAATAAATCCCAACAGCATTTAGTAGATCCCTTTAGCCGACCAGAGGTTTTGTTGAATATTCTTATGGGTTTGAAAACCATTTTGATGTCGTGTAAGGGTTTTCCAATTCTGTCTGTGACCCTAGGGATGTAAGATAGATATTCGCGTGCAACAATGTGGGCCGTCTCTCCGTTTTGAGTCAATCAATCATTTATTTCTCATAATTGATAACATACATTGTATAGGGATAGTCACAGATATTAAAAAACTATAAAATTTACAAACTAATGAGTGTATATTACAAATGAGTAAATTACGTACACAAACATTTGGTCACAGCATATAAAACTATGCCCAATAAAAATATTTTGAGTTCTTTTTCATATTCTATTTCCCTAGTATAATTTTTTACTGACTCAGGTACTTTTTTTGATTAACCTTGTCCCAAAAGGTATACGCAAGTGATTATTTTGTCTCGTATTGATGTTATGTGTGGTATACTTCTTAGGGATTCCTGTTCTATTCCTATATCTGAGCTGCATAACGTCGATCTAGGAGTACCACAAGGATCTATACTGGGTCCATTGATTTTCCTCATGTTCATCAATGACCTGCCAGAGTATATGAATGCCGACTGCTTGGTACTGTATGCTGATGATGTATCTGTTGCATTTCATAGTGAAAATGAATGTGAATTTGATGAGAAAGTTAAAGAACTTCATAATAGATTCAGTAACTGGTGTGTCTCTAATCGATTAATCCTCAACCACAGTAAAACCATTCTCATGCAATACTCTATAAAAAACAATAATATGGTCCCGAAAATAAGTATACGTAACGCGACATTGATCACATCAGAATTTACGAAGTTCTTAGGCACGTTCTTAGACTCCAATCTATCCTTCAGAAATTGTATCGATCATATCAGCAAGAAAGTAAATAGTGGGTA
>WOGP01006860.1:0-12102 GCA_015342065.1 Leptinotarsa undecemlineata | reverse complement strand
ACATGGATGTGTAGATCATGCAAAGAAGTAACTTTCAGACACAAACTGAAAGAAAGTCCTCCTGAAACAGCTACTTCCATATAAACATTGAATTACACAGAATTATGTGTTATACATAATTTTTGAAACTTATGAACACAATGATTATAGCGATTTTGGAGTCGTTTGAAAATGCTAGATGGTCAGTTGTAGATGTAGAAGTAATATACAAAAACTTTGACATCTGTTAAAGTTTTGAAAATGAGACGAACCAAAAAATAAAAACATTTGTTAGATTTTTCCAGTTGTTGACACGGGGGTAGATTTAAGTCTCCCAAGCGTTAAGATAAGCGCCTGAATAATTTATTAGCTTTCTTTTTTGGTATGCAAAATTATTGGTCACTGTATCTTGATACTTGATATTCAAATAGAACATTTTCCTTTGTGAAATGAACTTTGAGTTTATGGAGTAATTTACTGGGGTAAACACCCCGGTAATTAGAATATGTTCCATCTTTTGTTCGCTATTTAATTTTTTCGAAGGTGAATTCTCTTCAGTCTAACTTTTTATGACGTCACCATTCTTACAGGGGGTCCTTTTGTCCGTTCACAAAAGTTTTCACCTATAAATATAAAACCCGTAAACCAGGTATAAAGAGTGCTTGTCACCCTAGGCCAATGTCAGAAAGGGTGTACTTACTGATCAGTGTGGAGTCCCGCGAAAAATTTTATTTTAACATTCGGAACACTTGTATATTATTCTAGAAACAGTGTTGAAAGATTGAAAGTAGTGATTTTAGTCATAATTTCCGTTCACAAAACTATGTTGAAGCTGTCTTCATGGCTTTTGATAATTGCCAATAATTACGAGCCTGACTAACAAAAAATTATAACACTAATTTTCAAAATTTGTCGAAGCTCTCATTTGACATTTCGGAGGAGACATGTATAAATTTTGCAATTGAAGTGGGTTCAGCGGTTTGCCAAACAAATTTGGAACGGAAATGAGGTCTGCATTAATTTAATAGGTGAACTTTGAGATCATACTTCAGAGTATGTTATCTGGCATAACTTGCGCTTTTTTGATAGACGGGCGTGTAAAATTAGAAGTTTATTGCGTGGATGCCACGTGGAATGTCAAATGGATGATGTAGTATTTTCGAAAGTTTTGAATTACAACGAGAATTTCGTAGTACTGCGACTCGACCACATACAATTCAACTATTGTCTGATGAACTGATTTTCACTGTGGAAATAGGCTAATTTGATATAATAATGAAGTTATATTTTTGAATGTAGCAACTAGGAAAATATGTGAATAAATATGTCGGGGATAGGGTAATAGGTGAATTAATAATTAATCTGACGTACCGATTACAAATAATAAAATTTATTAAGAACACCAACGAAACAAACAAACAGAAAAAATAGTGAATCCTCGTGGCGAGGAGAATAAAAATTAGGAGTAGCCCGACCTCGGTTTTAAAATGTTTCTCAAATCCCTTTCGAAAATAATCGCCAGTGACAATATGGTCGGGGTCATAAATATATTCACAGAAATTAACCACTAGGGCCGTTCTCTAATACATAAAAAATCTTACCCAAGTTGAGTCTGTCATTCTAAAATATCCATGTGTTTCTCGGCAATGAACCTCGGTTCGAGAGAAGAGAATTTGCCATGAAAAAATATAAACATACTGAGTGAAAATAAAATGAAAGGAATTCACATAAAGAAACCCAAGCAGATGGATATTTTATCCGACTGCTCGATAATAGTTATGAAAAGTTAGTTTTCTAATATAAAAGTATAATACAAAATTAAAAATCGATAAGGAAATGAAATGTTTCTAAAGTAAATAGTTGTAGGAAAACCCCTACAAATATAGTTTTTTATGTGTTGGATTGAAGATAAGTGAAAAGCTATAAAAAGTTCAATGATTTTCTTTTGATTTTGTGCACCTGCTGTTTTATTTTATATTCATTTGCTTTACCCTAGATGGAGCTTCAGCTAAATATTCATGTTAAAAACTTTTATTATAAAAAAAACATATAAATCTTTAACATTTTAAGTTGTACCTATCATCTTATTGACGTGTATTTTTTATATATTTTGTTGGATGCAAGCTGATAAATGACATGATAAAACGCTAAATTCCATGCATCTGCAACTGACATCGTGAATGTTGACATGAACAACTTTTAGATAGTAATACCACCAACTACTGGATGGAATATTAAAAAAAAGTCATCAATGCAAAATAACGTGGATTCTATCAACTTTACTTAAAATCGGTCCAAACATAAAAAAGTAAGATTTCATTTGTCACGGAAACATTTAACCTTGTTTCTTCTTCTTTTTGATTTTTTTGGCTCTGTTTCGTACAGCAATTCGCCAGTCGTCGGTGATAAGAACCATAACCCTTTCCTCCTAATCTTGTTTTGGACGTATTGATGATTATTCTTTAATCTTCGTTAGAAGTACTCGTTCATTAACGTTGATTCAGATATTACTCGATGTTTTTGTTGTTTCGCTTCTAGTTTAATTCATATTTGGAGCGTAGAATGAAATCGATATATACTTTGCCAAGAAATATTGATTTCACTTCATTGATTTATTTGTGGCTTTTTCCTACTTGTTTTCTAACTTTGCTATATGGTGTAGATTTCCTTCATGCATCATATGGTTTTACTTTTGACTGGTAGATAATTTCCGTCTGAAATTATACGAGTATTATTCGTTGGCCATGAATCACAATCATTCATAGTTAGAAACATGATTTAACCACATCCTTCATGCGTATTCAATATCAGTTAGTCATGCGTTGAAATAAAATAAGAAATTTGAGGGAGATCAATACAGTAGAACGAAATAATAAGTGCAACGAAAGATTATACATGCGTCAACAATGTGTGTATCCGAAATGAGTGGACATAGTAGTGAAAGAGAAACGAATTGGCTACTATGTCAAACAATCCAAACTCACTGTACTAAAACGATGTTCGCAACACGAGTTCCTCGATGTCCCATTTCGCCGACTGATTTACTGTGCATCCAATATCAAAAGGCACAGCTAGATTTGCCAAGCTCTGTATCATATAACTTTTCATATCGAATTTTGTTTCCATTGTTCAACCTACTTTTTTGAACTATCAAACTACTACGTGCAGATACTGGAAATCAGAAGAAATCGGTCAGGAAAAACTCGAAAAACACATTTTCCTGTGTAGTGATTCCAATAGCGATGGTGAACAATGCGAAAAAGAGATACTGGTGAATAAGATTTGGATGCATTTGAATATGGAAACACAGATTCAATGTATATAAGAATCTACATCTCAAGTTTGGTTTAAAGGGAAAGAAACTATTACAAGCAACCTCAGATTTGACTAAAATTCCTTTCTCAGCTGTACGTAGAATAGTCGAAAACAAACCTTATGAACGTAAGAAGCGATGTGATAAGAGATTACTAAAACCTTCAGATGTTTATCTGATAAAATATGGAAAAAAACAATATACGACTGTTACAAAAGCAATGAGATTCCTACAACTGAAATCATAAGGAAGAAATTGAATACTTTCGGCCATAACATGAGGTACTGTGACAAAACTCTTCAGAATTGGATAAAGAAACTAGTATTTATATTAAAAATAATAAACAAACGTCAAACAGTTAGGAAAGCAGAAGAATAGTGGAATAACGTATCAAATACTTAGAACAAATAACTAAATATAGATAAGAACAACGGCAAATTTTCTATTTGGGTTCCGAATTATTTCAAATTATGTGGAATAAAACTCGAGGACTGCAATGTGGACTATCTTAAGAACATGGAAGCTAATATTTTTGAGGAATAGTTGAAAACACATTAATCCCAAATTTGGATGCGAATAGTGACAAGGCTTCCTATCATTAGCGACAGCTCATCAAAGAACCGAAGAAAAATTCGACGAAAGATGAAATACAAAGTTTTCTAATGGATAACAATTTGTATTTTGAAGATTACTATATCAAAAGTCAATTACTTGATTACTTGAAACATTTAAAAAGTGTATGGCCCTTGAGGGTATTGCTCCCTATTTTTGTGTTTTCAATGCCATCGAGTTGATTTGGGGAAAATTGAAAAAAAGCATCAGGCGTAAAAATAATTTTCCAAAATTTGATAAGAAGGTAATATAAAGCTAGTTAAAGAAGAAGTATCCAATATTACCGAAGAAGACTGACATCTATATAAACTTCTTGATTCTTTTATAATCAGAAATGATTATTGAATAACAAATATAGTTACCTCCCTAACTATATTATTAAAGTGGAACTGTTGGAAGTTGGTTGCACTATATCGTTTACTTGAATTATACTTTGATTTTTTTCCTTTTTAACTCGTAGAAGAAAAGAATGCTGTTTGAAAGCGTGACTTTTATTGTGTATTTTATTGAAGATGCTTGTGTAATCTTTTGTAAGTCTAAATGTACTACATATGTAGCAATTATTGCACCGAAAGAATTTGGCGCAAAAAAATTGCTTATACGTGAGAGGCATTATTCTAATATCTAATGAGTCCCAGAAATCTTCTTGGGTTCTACGAATTCTATCCTCGGCAAGCCAAAATCGACTCACACTCTCAATCGTGTTACACTTCCTGCATGTTTTCAAACAAACAGTTTTATGCGTTTATTTGTTTCATTTGGCAGTGGTACGTATGAATCACTTTCTGCAAGTTGCTTTTCAGAAAATTACACGCCCCAGTTAACAGCTGCGGGAATCTGAAATGTGGTCACACGGTCGCTCTAATAATTAGGGGTTCTTCAAGGTTCGCCCATGGGGCCATTTCTAAACAATGTATGGCGATTAACGTTATCAAAATGTGGTACTGAAGAAATATATGCAATTTGAATTTTTATTTTTTGCTGCCAACTGCAAAAATTACATTGAAGTGTAATTATATTAAGAAAAGAAATAATTGATTAAATAGTACCTAGGGTAAAGTTGTAGTGAACAAATAAGAAATAATTGTAGTGAAATCTGAAATTTGCTAGCTATTCAACATGAACATTTTTTGAGAATTTTGGAATATCGAACATAATACTAGATGTTTTTTTTATTTAATTTTTTGTTAATGAATTATATATACAGTCCATCATATGAAATACGTCGTCTTTGAAAGTTTGTTTTAATTTCTTCTAGACATAGTAATTGGTCTGCCTGTTTTGGTTTTATGGCAGAGGGTCATGATTTTGAATTACAGGTTAGATTCTTTTTTTTTGTCATAACTGAGAACGAAACAGGATTCGTAATTTCACACAGTGATTTACGATTTGAGCCAAGTGGTGTTAACAATAGTTTAGTTTAAAAAAAAATGGTCCGTTTTTTTCGCGAATATATCAAAATTATTCCAAACATTCAAAATTTTAAGAAAGACCAGCTTGAAGAGCAGAAAATTCTCTAAAACAATTGTTACTTATCCCATTATATACCCACTTGGTGGATAGTACAATAAACAAAATTCTTCGACAGAAACAACTCTTTTTTTCTCTTTTTTGTTCTTTTATTGAATTCCCAAATTGAAGGTTTATATAAAATGGGAGCCTAAAATTGAAAGAATTCGATTTTGAATTTATTTATGGACAAACATGTTGAACACTCAACAACGTAAGGCATCAAGCTTTTTTTTAATATTTCGAATGGTTTGATAAAAAAGCTAGATGTATTTTTTCAGTTTTCATTAATAAAGAATTGGAAAGAAATGTATTATTCATGGGATAATTGAATTATTTGGAAAATCCTATTAATAATGCAAGTAACGATTTTTAAGAAAAATTTTGTTTCCAAATTTTTTTTATCCATTAGCTATTCATTTTTGCCAGTAAATATCAATATCAAAGAATAATTTATTGAAAAAATCATTATTGCCACTGCTCTTTTGAATACTGAAAATCTTTTTTTTTTCAGAATTTTTTATCTGTTTCTTTGATGAAAAATCTATTATAGACACATAAATTGTTACAATTAATTTTTTTTTGACTAGCATTCTTATACTTTCATATTTTAGTGTATTAAATTTGGTTTTAAAATTTACCCAGACCAGCCAAATGAAAACTATTATCTGCTCGCGTATGTATTCGTAGGCTTTTGGTTTAATCATATGCAATAAACTATAACAATGCTTTTAGCGTTTGACTATTCAATGTTCGAAGCAACGTTACCACACTTATAGACTTTGTGTATATAGAAACTGTATAGGTGTCAATATCTTGTGAAAGTCCAAGGTGGAATATATCTATTACGGGATTCGACAAAAATATGAAAGCATACACATTTTGATAAGGTATTTCGAAACATTAGTTTTATAAAGAATTTTTGGTTCGTGAACAGGTTTCAGATTGTTGATGAGCTGTTTTTAAATGTCTGTTTTAAAAATTGTTATTCGTCTTTCATTTAGTAACACAATTTCTTATATTTGTGTAGATTGGAAGTATGATTTCTCGAGAAATGCCATTGTTTTATTCCCAATACATTTTTGCGCCATGAAAGTACACGGAGAAAAATGTTACTCGATTTAATTTCCCTGCTGAACTTTTTATTTACAAGTGTATAGTGACAAGGCCATAAAGTGATATAAGAGTATCGTTAAATTTATAAGAACACTGCCGAAATCACAATTGAAGAGGCTCAAATCTGGGCTGGTCGAAGGAAACCTGAAGTACCCAACGTTGCGTCTGCTACTGCGGCATACATCAGTCAGTCATCTACGTTATTTTGTCATAATTTTGATTGTTTACTCATTTCAATGGTTCTTTTTTTGACTAGCTCATTGGAATAGTCTGGTCCTCTTACTTTTATCATGATTTACCTTTGATTTTTCATTTTTAGTTCTCATTGATTTCACCTATCACCTTCACAAACATTTCTGTTAGTTAGTAAGTAAGTAGTTAGTAAGAGATTTCTGTTAGTAAGAAATCTCTGACTAGACTAAGCTCCATTACTTGTCACATCAATATCTTTCTCCCTGGTTTCAAAGCTCCCTTATTGAAACTATTTCCCGAATTCTCGTTGCATGATTCAAATAAATTCGTTATATTCTTATGTAAATGACGAAAGAACCACGAGAACTAACCTAACGCCCTTCAGCGCCCTCTACCGGCAAGAATGTGTTTGCCCTCATTGTTCTATATGTCTTCCTAGTACCAAAGATTACACATAGAAGCTCATAATTACGATTTTAGTGTATCCTGAAATTCATAGTACCTACCTTGACCACCAGAGAGCGTTGGAAGTAGTCAGTATTTAATTTGGTTACCAACAGGATTGGCTAGCAGGGGGAGTCGGAATGTCAGCGACTGGTGGTTAACGTAGGTTCTATAAATTTTAGGATAGACTAAAATCGTACTTATGAGCTTCTATGGGCTTTGTATTCTTTGGTAGTACTGTGTAACAGAGTGATTTCTAGTTGATATGGCAACACCGACAGCGTGCAGAGTATCATGCTTTCATTCCAAGGATGCAGAAACCAAAGAAGGGGAAACGTCACCTTTTTGTTTCTGACGTCTATACTGACGTCACTCTACAACCTTCGGAATGTTTCTCTAGCAGCCGATGATTAACAAAGCAATGGTTCACGCCGATGGAGCGGTTTATGTGGTCGAAGATATTGACCACATGACTCTGGAGGAGATGACAGGGCCTGACTCAGCCCATCGCATCGATCGAGTTCTGCTCATCAATGTCGCCTATTCGTGATTAAGACAGAAGGAACCAGATTATTGAAACTGTAATAATCATAATCCGGTCTATTCTTCCCCACCAATCCCACAGAGTTGTAAAGTAGAAAAATAAATTATTGGTACAGGGTCGTCTTTAAAAAGTAGAGAGCCCACGTATCATACTGATATTTTCTTTGGGTTATTAATACAAATATACTTGTTGAAATTGTTATCTCGATACTTAAAAAAGTTGCAGTACTCTTTATGAAGTTACATGTTAATACCTGTTGTAAAAATGTTTGATGCAAAGGATCATAAATTACTTTTCTATCTTTTAAAGCACTGTTCTCTCAGCGTGATTTTCACCATTTTCAGTTTTGATAAGGGGACGTTTTTTTCTGTACTGTGCTAACATTTCACTTCAAAATATTGTAAGAGTTCACTGGGATACATTCTTCCATTCATTCAATCATTCCCCCAAACTCTATTTTGGGAATATTTTGTTGTATATGGATATTCTGTCTCTGTTTATTAATCATGAATATTGTTACGTTTTTACAAAAATTTACTACACTGTTAATGAAACAAAACTATATTTCGATACTACACCTTATTATATCACTTCGTACCGCACTTACAACTAGACTTCGTCGATCTGCGTGTAGGTAGATTTTATATATGGTAATATAAATCTCTTGAAGCCGAAGTCGCTAGAAGTCTCTCGAAGCCTACATGTAGAACAATCGCGAAGCGCAACTCGAGTTGGGCGCGATCTTGACCAAGTCATTTCCATTCGGAACCAGTTCATGAGCAATTCATGGAACCAAATCCAAAATTATGTTACAGACATACATTAAAGGACCTGTGCAAACTAGTACAGGGAATACTATAGCTGTTGGATGTGTGGCTGTTGGGGCTTCAAAAAGTCTGATTACATGTATTGGCCGCAACAGTTCAAACGATTAATATTTGTAGTATGATCATTTTTCATAACCTGAAAATTGTTATTTCATATGGGTTTGACTGAATATTTAGAATGAATATAATGAAATGCGATTGACTCATGATTACTTCAGCGTTGTTTCGATCTGCCATCCGTCGTGTGGTAATTGGTGATTTTTTTGAGCGGTTGAAGGATACGTCAGGTTTTCCAAATTCATTACATTTCTTTTTTATAATGTACTAGTTGTTGCCCGAGGCTTCGCCCATGTAGAATTTGGTAGTTGTAGTACTAATTAGTACTATGTTGGTGTATAGCTGCTGTTCCAATGTTTTGACGTTATAGAACAATGCTTTCTAAAAATTGTTCCACAGCGCCATCTACTGATGAGTTACAGAAAAGTTTATAGCCTAAAAACCTTCTCTATGAAAAATTACTTATACATGTCAAGTTTCCTCACGATCGGTTGAGCGATGTAGAAGTTTATCGCTTGCCAACCAACCAACAAACATACATTTTCATATATTAGATTATCAGTGACATTTAAGTAGACCAAAAAAGTTGAAATGAATTCATTTTGGTCCAGCATACGTTTGATGATGATGTGGCCAAGGTCTTGAATCTTAGGATATCTATTCTTTAACAGTACAGTTTTTCCAGGACTGATCCTCCAAGCGTTGTAGTTTCTGTTTTTAAAATAACTTTTTGTCATTCTGATATTTTCCTATGAGGGTTTGAACTGCAGTGAACATCAGTTCAAAAAGTTTTATTTACAATTTTTTTCAGTGTAGTAATGAAGAAACTAGAATGATCGTGCAATATCACTTTGTGATACTAATAGTATTACTTGAAATATTTCGTAAGTTGCTTGAGAGATTGTGATGAAAACCAATATTGGGCAAGTTGTAAGAGTAATAAAAATCCGTATTACAGAACACTGAGCACATAGAATTGTTTAGTATCAATAATGTATGAGTATTGCTCAGTATGTTTTGGAGAATCTATCTTGCACCTTATGATTCATTCTTGACAATTTGAAGGAGATCCACAATATTCAAAAAATACTTCTGCAATACTTTGTTTATAAAGAGGATTGCATAAAAATTATAAACAGGTTTGTCTGCCAAGTTTTCTAAAATAGTATGCGGTGAATTATGAGATAACGGTCTTTTATGTTTTTCAGTCAGTTTTTGGGTAGTAAATTCGGAAAGTTATTATTAGAAATGATCGCTGTAACGGCAAATGTTTTCTATACGAAAAGGTGATATTTAACGCTAGTCATATTGGCGTGTCCCGAAAAATATTAATCGCTATTTTATTTTAATGAGCAACGGTTTGACGATAAGATTGTGTTGACTTTTTCAACCTTTCGCGTTTGATAGGTTCATGTAGGTTTCCGCTTTCAATCGAGATAGAGTATACGGGGTAGTCCCAAAAAACTAATTCAATTCTAATATTTACCTGCATTTATTTTTTATTGATTCCTTATTTTATTTTAGCAGTAAAATGAAATTGGTATGCTGTTTCATAAAGAATAAAAACACCGATTTTAATTCAATTCAATTCAATACGAAAAATTTGTGAAGGAGAACAATAATTAGTTGTAAAAATCAAAGTCTTCTGCAGAAATATCATTTTTGAATGAAACACATAAAAATAACCTCGAATCAAAGGCCTGCAAAAATTGAGATTGAGTTTTTTATTCAGAAATTTTGTGTGAAAGTGCATATTTTGGAAAGTAGTATGGAAAATTCTGAAGTTTTTCGTCAATCTTTATTTTTTTTTCATTTTTGTATTGTGATGATTTTCTCCAAAAAACTTTTGGCCCAGTATTGCAAAATAAATCATATCATTTCAAGTTATGAATTATATTTTTCTTATCATTGGAATTCAACGAGACATTTCTCTAGGCCACCCGGTTTTTTTTTTGATGACTTGGCCAAACAGATTTGACAAATTTTTATTGCATTACAATGTTTGCAGATATACATTTCAATGTAGAATTTTGATAGATTGAAAAATATATCTGTAAGCAATACAGGTTATAACCGAATTAGAAACCTGTCTTGATGATCCTATTCCGATTCGATTAATTACATATTGAGTTTGTATCAATTGATTTTCTGTGGTTTCATTGCGTAATTCGTTCAGGATTTTTTTCATTTCACTATTTGAGAATTTTTTCAGTTATCTTTGCTTGCAACAATAATATTTTCATTTTCCGTGAATCAATTATTGCTTGATTTCATTTTTTATTGCTTGCCTTATCTCTTGGTTATACTTTTCATATGTTTTCATTACTTGAGAAATCACTGATTGATCTATTCGATATCTCTCTATTCTTAATAAAATCTGCATTCGTTTCCAGTTTTACACAAATTCAAAATTGGCACGTTGATGCTGCATGTGTATATTTCAACATTCAACAATTGATTTGTGGGGTTAAGCCATGTTACCTTTGAAGAATCTTCAACTTTAATTCGAATGATTCATTTATTTATCCTGGCTTGGAACATTTCACATAAATAAACAGTGGGAAACCTGTTAAACTTCTCTCTGACTAATAAAATCCGCAGATAAATGCGAAATAAATTGTGATATGTATATTTACTCTCGAGTCTGGTTTTCTTCAACTTTTTGACTACAATTTAACAGTAGAAACCGTAAATTTTATTGCATTGTTTTATTTCAGAAGTGTGAAATAGAGCGAACATTAGCAAAATGAATAAATTGAGCGGTACATGATAATGATTACCTCGTTGATTACCATATGAATTTAAAGAAAATTCTAGAAACCCTGGAGTTGATTGATGTTCCTGGCATTTCCAGAATCATTTATAGGCTAAATGAAGGCAAAAATGAAGGCTAAGCCACGAAAACAGAGTTTTCCAGCTATAAATCGCTTCATCCCAACAGCGATGAAACTGACATCGATGAAATTGACATCTAGGTGTAATTATTCTTGAACCATACGTAACTATTGGTCATTCTCACAATATAAATCACTGTCAATGTTCTTGTAAAATTAACAACTATAATTCAGATGGAAACGTTATTCTCAATACAAAAATTGAAAAGACTATATGACGTATTGGTGATGTATCCAGCCGCATCAAGTAGGTGGTCATCGGAACTGTCAGGGAAGAACAAAGTTGCTGCAACAAATATGCTTGCTGTTCCAGTCTTACTCTACTCGTTTGGAGTAGTGAAGTGGACTTGGCAGGAGCTGTAAATCGATGTAAAGACCCGAAAAATGATGCATCTCTCTAGAAGTTTACATCCCAAATCGTCCGTTCCACGGTTGTACTTCCCCCGACAACAGGGAGGCCGTGGACTTTTGAGTTTGCAGTGTCTACATGACATAATAGTACTGAATATAGCCTGTAAAGTCGTCAGGAGTTCGGATCCCCTTCTCTGCATGGTCCGTGACAATGAGAGAGCAGGAATTGAAGAATTTATCTTCAGGGCAGCTGCCCGACTGGCT
>WOGP01006859.1:0-12105 GCA_015342065.1 Leptinotarsa undecemlineata | reverse complement strand
TATATATATAGAAAATTGGAGAAGAGACCAATTTTCTTCTCCTGAGGATGCTAACTTTGATAGTGAAACGCGCGTCGAGTGCAAAAATATTAGTTTGGTGTTTGGGTAATTGATCAAAGAAGTAATTCCACCTATTGAAATTTTCTTCAAAATATATCACAAGGGGATAATTTGGGTTCCAAATTAGTAACATTTCGTATATTTAGAATGTAAAATGAGATTTAAAATAAATATTTGTGAAACGGTACAAGGATCATTTTTAGTAACTTTTATTCTACCTCTTTTCATGGTGCTCATTAAACTTTCTGGTCTGAAGGGAATTTCCTCATTATAGATATCATTACCATTCCGACTTATTCAGAAAGTACCTGTCAAGGAACCTTCAACAATAACTGTCTACTTTTCGTCAAGTCATTCAAAAATTATTTGGTGAACGTCTATAAATCTAATGTCAAACTATTTCAGTTCCTTCAGAAAGAAGTAAATAAAATGTATTTTCAGCTTGGTTGGTCAGGAACCAACGAATATTTTTTTTAATCAGTAACTTTTTATTCACCAATTTCATCAAAAATAATATTAACATTTGAAACTTGTTTCATCCACTGATGACCATTCGACACGAATAATAAGCGACTATGTTAAGAGAACATTAGATGATATAAATAAAAACTTTTATTACAAACGTCAGTCATTACGTAATTTATTCTTTTTTATTATTCATTCTTTAGAAATTCCCTACGGCAGACTTGGAAGACGTTATATTCAACGTTTTTGATTTTGATCGATATAGTCCCGAATCAATCGAAACACTTGGAGAAGTTTTGGTGAAGCATGGTTTTTCTAGTAAAAATATCATCACAGCGGAGTATATCACAGCCAAACGAGCCAAAGAAAATATTCAGGTCACAGTCAATAGATACAGTGGGTAAGTTTTGACGATTGATAACGGCCATCTTGTTGAAGCTACATCTGTCAAATTAGTTGTCGTTTATTCAGTATGTTTTTCCAAATCAACGTGGAGGGATATAGCATTCAACAACACGTCCAAATGATCAAGTTTTTTATTCAAAATGAGTGTTCTGTTCCGCAACGTAGCGCGCGCTTCGCCCATTTTACGGTCGCCATAATCGTTCTACTGCGAAGACTATTCGCAATGTGATGGATAAATTTGAGTCCACTGCTTCAGTACAGGATCGACCAACACCCTTACGTTGGCGACACGCAATCCACATGAGATCCAAGAGCATCCAATGCATCCCGAAAATGTCACTGTTTGGTGTGGATTTTAGGCTGGCAGAGTCATAGGTCCATATTTCTTTGAGAACGACATTGGCCAGGCCATCATCATGTCAACGGCGAGCACTATTGGTCGATGATTACCAAATTCTTTTGGCCTGAATTGAACACCAACGACATGAGGTTTCAATAGGGCGGCGGTACGTGCCACACGAAGCGGATCAGTAATTGATGTTTGTTTGAGTTGCAAAAGACACTGTGACCATCCAATATCATAATTAAATGCCTTCAGTTAATATGTTTCGTGATCTGAGAGAAGTACTCACTTGTACTGAAAGACAACCTTAAACTTTCATCATGCTCAAAAGGCTTCTACTGGAAGTTTTGCTAATGTTTCCAGCACTCATGCAACTAAATATTTTGTCACAGTTTCAAAATTTAACTGTCATTAGTTCATTCATCTTTTAGTTATATATCTTGGTTTCTAACAATAAAAAAGTTTTTTCATCAAACGATAATGTCGATAATATTCAAACATGACACAATGAACAATGCCATATTGTATTTTGTAAATATAAAGTTATTTCCATTCTTCCACATATTTATAGAGATTCTGATTTTTTCAATAATCTTGAAATGGACAATGAAATATTTTTCATTATCGATAAAAATTCACACACATAATTATGTAAACTCCTATTTTTTGTCATCATTTCATTCAACTTTGTGAATATCACGTACTAATTTTTAAATCTTATTGTTTGTTCTTAATTTTTTTTACCCGTCCTAGAGGAGTATCAATAACAAACAGAAAAATTAAAAATTATTTTTCAGGTTAGATACTAAAGCGCCAAAACATGGAAAGGAAGACCCGAAGAATGAGCCTCATGTTGGAGGTAACACTTGGGCTGGTGGAACTGGTGGCAGAGACACTGCTGGTCTTGGAGGAAAAGGAGGGCCATATCGTTTAGATAAGGGCCACAAAGTGCACCAGGTAAAAATTATAATTTAAATCTTTCAAATAGATATTCTTGACTATCTGTAAATAATTGTAAGGAGAACTAAAATTGTTGGACACCAAAAGAGGAACTTAACCCGTAACAGTATAATGCACCCCAAAAGTTTGGTCAATTTAACTACCAAACTACTACCGACCCCGTTCAGGACGCCCTTCGACGTTAAGAAATGACTAAGTCGTCGATGAAATAATGCCCTCGTTTGAGAAGACCGTCGCCGAACCATTGATAAACTTTGTGAGATGTCTGGAATATCATAGAGTTCCATTCAGAGGTTCATATCTGAAGAGAAGGGTTGCAGCCAAATTTGTACATCGCCTTCTAACAAACGAAAAAAAGAAAAATCGGCTTCAGACATGTTCACAGTTGCAAATCATTTTGAAGAGGCCACTATTGTGATTACAGGTGAAAAATTGTAGTGGTGCGATTACGATCCCGAAAGAAAACAGCAGTCAAAACAGTAAAATACGTCTATTTCTTCTTGTCCAAAAAAAAAAACTCGTCAAGTGAAGTCAAACATCGAGAATGCTCATTTGTTGCTTTAATTGCATATGCATTGTGCACCTGATCTTCGTTCTCCCGGGTTAAACTGTCGACCAGGGTTCTGCTTGGAGGTTTTGAAAAGATTGAGGGGGGAGAAGGACAGATCTTTGGCGCACAGGTGAATGATTCTTCCTTCATGATAACTCTCCCGCCCACACCATCCTCTCCTCGATGAAGTTTGTCACCAGTAACGACATGACACAGATTGTCCACCCTCATACTCGCCAGATCTAACTTTCTGTGACGTGATTTTGTTTTGCAAACTGAAAATTTGCTTTTCACACCTGCATAAACTCATAAGTTTCAATATTCTTCAGGTAATAACGTATATTTCATTCGATATTCTTTCAGCTATCAGATGAAGAAAAAAATGCTGTTCCAGAGCATATTCAACGAGCAGCGAGAGAGATGGGTCGGAAAGCGTTTCAGGAGAGGTTGAAAGAAATCGGGATGAGTGGGTATGATCACTCGGTTTACTCTCAGTTTTCTGATTCTGTAGCGAGACAAGTTCAATCTTTGAGGGTTATTTTGGGCAATTTGCAGGCCAAGAACAAGGAGAGGCAGTGGTCCAGACATCAGACTTCCGGAGAGTTAGACGATGTCAAACTCATCGATGGTAAGAAATGTTAGTATCGGTTTTGGGCCGCTTAGTGGAGTTGTCATCTTGTTTCAGGCTTGCTGGGAGAAAAAACGATCTTTCGGCGAAGGGCAGAACAAGAACCGGAGCTGGGAACGCCACAGATTAAACCGAAGTTATTCAGGGTGGTAGTAGATGTTTCCGGCAGCATGTACAGGTTGGTGATATCGTTTGGATTTTAATTTCCGAACATGGAATAATTTAAATTAGATAACCTTACTTTATTCAGGAGCTTTGTAACTGTACAATTCAACCCTAATCCTTTTTCAGATTCAATTCTTATGATGCACGCTTGGACAGAGAACTCGAAGCTGTTGTACTGGTGATGGAAGCTTTCGAAGGTTTTGAAGACAAAATAAAATACGACATAATTGGTCATTCCGGAGAAGAATATAACATCGTGTTCGTTCCAAGAGATAAACCACCAAAGAATAATAAGGATAGGTTAGAGATAATCAGGGTGAGTAAATTTTGTTTCGATTGATCAGATGTTCGAATGATCAAACTTAAATGGATGTTATCTGTTTTTAAAAATGAGAATTTTTTAATAATTTCAAAATTAATGTTCCACTTATGCAACCTATTTAAATATTAATATTTGATCAGAAGATTAGACTAACCCCAATATAAATTTTAAGATTCTTGGGAAAGTAAATATCATCATTACAAACTTGTGTTTTCAATTTCTTCATAAGTAGCATTTAGCTCTATTTCTGAATAGTGTACACTTGTCTATACAAGATTATCTCTGTCCCCTACTGGACTGATATTTACTACCGATGGGGTTCGCTACATGCTCCTAATATTACTGTATCAATAGACTTAACATTCTAGAACAAGCAGAAATCCGATATCACTCGATAGTGACCAACTGGTGTTGTATCTTTAGCTTGATACTAGAAAGACAATTACCTTTTACAGCGTGGAGGACCGTTGTTGACACTCTTGCGTGGTAAAGTATAGTAATACTCTTCAGAGAGGTGAGCTGAAACAAAAAGTTTCATAATAGTTCTAATGACAAATTTTATATGACAAACCGACGATGGCTACTGTTTGCGTGTACTTTTGGAGCGTGTTGAGCCTGAGGAAGAGCAGAATCGCCCTGTTTGTTGTCGGTCAGACAGTCTACAACTGCAATTATATGAGCTATGAGGACAACCAGGACGTTGTATCCGTTACCTCACCGAATTTGATAACGTTGTAGGCGAAACGTCGGGCACAGAAACCTTATGGTCACAAACCCGAAAAACATTTCTGAAACAGTTATTTTCTTCTGTGAAAGTACACGATATTTGATGTTTTGAATGTTTCAGACGATGCACGCGCATTCTCAATATTGCTGGTCTGGAGATCATACTCTCGAATCAACAGAATGGGCAGTATCGACGTTGTCTGAGGAAGATTGTGACGAGGCTATATTGGTAGTACTTTCAGATGCTAATTTACAAAGGTACGGCATCCCGCCCGCCAAATTAGCCCAAGCTATGTCTGCGAAGCCCAATGTAAGCTCTTATGCGGTATTCATCGGGAGTTTGGGAGATCAAGCTGAAAGGTGAGATTCATAATAATCGTTTCTACTTGGAGTTTATGCATGATTTCTCATGTGAGTTATTGTATCTTAGCACCTTAACTTTTTTGTTTCAGATTGAAGAGAAGTGAAACTTCATAGTGAAATACATAGAATTTGACCCACTTAGCGATCTCATTCAATTTCTTTATTTTTTTTTTTTCAGGTTAACACAAAGATTGCCTGCTGGGCGTGCTTTTATATGCAACGATACCAGTGAATTACCTCAAATTTTGAAACAAATATTCTCATCTTCTGTTGTTGGTATATGAATGTATTTTTCTAAGAATCTAGAATAATTTTGTACAGTCATGTTTTCATTTATATTCGTTACAAAAAATATACGTTTATTGTCTTTGTTCCATACAAATTTTTTATTATCAAAAACAAAATAATACAAACGATATTTTTTCCATTATTTTCGAATATTTTGTGTTTCATTTTCATATCAATGAACAGTTTTGTTTTCCGGGGTTAATAAAAAATTGTTGATATTCACCTGATCAGTGGATGATTAAAAAACTGCAGTACTGAATCAGAAGAAATCTGATTAATAATAAGCTGTTTATGATCTCTTTTTCAAAACATTCTCTATTTATTCAGTTATTTAGTCACTGGTAACGGTATACTCCCTTATCAGCCCTCAAAAGTATGCATGGTGAAAATCCGCTGGGTATTTCATTTTCCCATATCGATGGAGCAACAGAATAAAGCATTCGAAGTTGAATGTTTTGATTAGCATTTTCCTATCCTACGTGGCGCAGTCGGTAGGACTAACTCAATAATCATTGCATTGTGAAATTGGAAGTCCATCTCAACTACTCAATAGTAGGAGAACTGAGAAATACTTTTTTGATGTATAAAAATGTTCCAACAGAGAGCTCGCGTAGACATACGAGTTTTGTCGAGTTTGTAAAGTGGTAGGTATTGGTTTCCAACGATTTATAACGTGTATCACTCTCCATACTCCATAACAACACGGTTTCGTTGTTCCTTTTTGGGCAGGTACCATTATAATAATAAATATATTTTGATCATAGATATATTATTCTGTTCATACTAATCGTTTTCCAGATCTGTCATTCCCTCCAAAAGTTATTCCCTCTATATGTTCGATCAAAATACGTCAAGCAGAGATGGCAAATAACTTTTGGCGGGATGACCTAACCTGTTTGCCCAAAATACATAACTTATCACAAGTTCTTCTAGCTTATTTGAAAGAAACGTATTTCGTATTTTTTTTTTAATTTTGTATTTTTTCTAATCAGATACTTCAACACATTCTTTCACAAAAGACATCACGAATGCTGACGCATGCGCTAAAAAATCTGATGAAAAGGTGTATCAGACAAAGCCATTCCAAATTTGAGTTTAAAATGTATGATTGCAATATAAAATTCACTCAGTATGGCATGTAATATGCCCGCAGTTGTGAAAACGATTTGGATAGTATAAAAGAATTCAAACAGAAGTAACTTTTCATTAAACAACATTGAACTGTCAAACTATAATAATACGTCATCAGTTGGTCTCAATATCTGAAAAATTGCCGAGTTATAACCATTGTCTACCTGTTTTCGATGTACTCATTACAAGCTAATAATATGCTCTCAATGTATATCCCTGATAAACTAAAAATCCCAAAGGAATGCGAGAGAAAGTTTTTTATTGGTCAAAGAATTTGCAGCGCGCGACAAAATTGTGACATAACTCTTAGTACTTTGATTATTCTTATATGGCAACCCTGATCGATGTTTCATTTTTGTAGTGTTCATTCACATCAGCTGATTTCTGTGGACTATTCGGTTTTCTCCGCCCTTCCACGATTATTTAATTTCGCAACACGCGTGTTTAGTTTATGAATGGTAGTAGGTGATAATTTTTGCCAGTCAAGTTCGAATCATGTTGAGGCTCATTCGTAACGGTGTCACCAAATTCCAAAGGTGCAGCTATTCTGCACAAGCTATACCGGCGCCACAAGAATCGCCGAATGTCTTGTATTCTGGGGTAAGCAAGAATGAATTGTCAGTTGAAATTTATATGCTGACTTTTAAAACATTTTGTGAAGTAATGGCCTGCTATGTGTTACTTTAGGTTTTGAATATATTTTTTGAAATATATATTTTTTTTCAAATTTATGAAGGTTACGGTTTTATCAAATTAGTGAGTAGTATAAATAGAATATTTTTGGACTTCTAGTTTTCTCAATGAAAACTTTTCAAGGCTAGTTATTGATATAATCATAGAATTTATCTCAATATTTGATGAAGGCAGACAAGATAACTGAACTATTTTTATTTGCGCTTACGTTTATTTTTCGATAGAACATTCTGATTTTTAGTTAGGGGTGAGTGGAGTTATACTTCAATAAATTTTTGTTTAAATTTTTAATAAGTTTTTTTCGTGGTAGACACAAACAGATTCAGGCACTTTCAAAGTTAATTTTGTACAGAATAATCTAATATCTTGTGAAAATAACGCCCACATGAAGCCAATCAAGTTGATATAATCTTTGATTGATCTTCCATTGTAATTGTAAGATAACGAAATCTCGTTTTAACCAAAATTGTTTTGAATGAACCCACGATTACCATCTGAATAACTACTACTATTTCACTACCTTGGTAATGAATATTCATTAGAACAATTATGCGAAATCCAAAATCAACTAATGGGTAAATACCCATTGTAAATTGTGAGACATTTGAAATAGTATTTCACCAGTATGCAAATATGTCGATATCGGGTATACGAGGACTGTTCAAAACATTAGATGAATTTTTATTTTTCTCAAAAATATTTATTCATTCGTTAATGTCTATTTCGTCACCTCCAAAGTAGTCGCAGCGTTTTTTCCAACCCAGCAGTTCTGATATGCACTTTTTGGTATTCCATGAGCTCTCAGCAATTCAGTTTGTATCTCCTCAATCGTCACGAAACGCCCTCCTTTCATGGGTCTCTACAATCATGGGAACAGAAAAAAGTCGCAAGGGTCCAAATCTGGAGAATACGGTGGCTGAGGCATGATTACGGTGTTGTTTTTGGTCAAAAAATAGAAAACCATCTCCTGAAGACGCCAACTTGGTTGGTAGAAGGTACTTCGAGAAGAGTGTTGCAGTTCTGGTTTATTATTTTTTAGCAGAAAATGATCTGTGAAACTATTTCATAATATATGGCGTGGTATGAAAATACTAGAAGCAGTTTTTGCAATTTTCACATTTTATTACCCTTGGTGCGACATAAGATTTTCATAAATTGTTAGAAAAAATGTAGTTCCACCCTGGAACTGTATGTAAAATACTATATCTACATTCTAACGGGTCTTCTAACAGGAACTTTCGAACTGACAATTGATAACAAACGTTTGTTGAAGCTGCTACATCTGTTAAATCAGTTGTCATTTCTTCAATCTATTTTGCCAAATCACCATAGACGGATATAGCATTCAACAAAACGTGGAAATAATAAAATTGTTTTATCAAAATAGGTGTTCTGTTCGGGCAACGTACCACTTGCTTCGCCCATTTTACGGTCGCCATAATCCTACCGAGAGGATTATTAGCAATGTGGTTAATAAATTTGAATTCACCACAAATTATGGCATGAATAGGTCTTTCACACGATTAAAATAATTCGCTGATATCTCACTTTGTTTTATTTTAATGAAAGCTTAATGAAAGACTCTATTATATCGAAGGAAGTCCTTGTATTTGATAATAAAAGAATGACTCACTGAAATATTTCATGAGAGACGAGAAATCTTTGTACATGGTACCAGTTCTTGTTTCTGGGTACTAGATGGTTTCCCAGTCATAGTTAACAAGCATTTCTTTGAAACCGACTCATCCAAATATCCCTTTCACATCCGTTACCATGATTCTTCATAAATCCATCCCTATATCTCAATTGTGGGATCTCCGATATCTATCAGATTGAGAGACTTGGTGGACATTCAATATTTACTCAACCCAGGAAAAAATATGTGTCACTGGCGAAGTGTAATAGAGGTCGAATTATATGAAAATTGTTTTCAGATTCAGCATTTCCAAAAACCCCTGTTTACAAAAAAATTTTGATAAATTCCAAATTTATTGAGGAGGAAAGCCAAAAATCGTATTTTGCTTACATGAAAAATCTTATAAGTCCCAACCATCTTATTTCTGTTTTGAAGAACCGTGTTTGACCAGCCACGAAGAAAAAATCTAATAAATTAATAATTTTTATATTCATTGAATATAAATGAAATGTTACTTTCATTGATTTTGTTTTTCGGAAATATTGAACATATAAAATTAATTATTTCAATTTATAGTTATTTCTGAGTATCATCTTTCCATTCCATTCTCGTATTTTCATTGAAGTCCGGACGTATGAAAGGGATTTTAATTCTTTCACAAGACATCACTAACTAATTTAAATAAAAGTTGATAGAATGATGACACACCTTCGACTTTTTTATCATAAAGTACTAAAAATTATTCCTTTTCATGAAAATGTTGTCTGACTTGTCCCGTGAAAAAGTTTACAAGTTTTAATTAACATACAGCGCATTTATTTAATTTCGCCTCCTTTCATTTTTTTAACGGGTCAACTCAAAAAATTTAAATTTGGGGTAATGAAATTAATGCATGAATACTTTATTTTGAAGTGAAATTGACAGATGAAACTTTCAAGATGGCGACTGGGCGCCATCTGGGAGAAAAAATTTAATGGAAAAAGGGGTCTTGTGACAAATCATTTTGAAGCTCCTGACGAATACTTCACAACCCTAGAATATGAAGTCAATATCTTCACCTACTACAAAATGGCGGAACATTTAATAATTTCCTGAAGACAAATACATTAATATCGATATTTCTAGAAATATTTCTTTTCATCTGCCATATGGCAATTCCAACAACCCGATAAGGTTTGTTATTTTTTGTTTATGAAAACGAAAAAAAATGTCAGTACGGCAATGAACATCATTGTTCAGTTAGAACATTCTCTTTTAGTTTTCGGTTTTACTAGTAGAAAGGTACCACGTCAACAATCTCTAAAATAGTCAATTCTCGTCCATTGGAAGAAAAAACACGCAATTTCTAATTACGGTGCGACGCATAACTTTCACGATACCGAAAGGATTTTCAATGAACGTTTTCAGAATCGTCCTATCTGTAGAAAATATTTAAGGGAACTTGTATCCAAATTCACAACTACCGGTAGTGTAGATAACAAAAAGCGCCCAGTTCATCCGTTCATTCCGGAAGAACAGCAAATGCCAATAATTGGTGAGATCGTATAGTAAATCCTGAACAGTCTACTCATTCCGTCGCGAATGTACACCAATTAACTGAAGATGACCCTGATCGAAGAACAGAATTCTGCGAAATCATGACGTAAACATGACAAGACATCCTACCTATCTCCACAATATTAGTTTTAGTGACGAATATACATGTTTTTTAAAACGGCAATGTTCACAGACAAAATTCCCATTATTGAAGTGGCACCAACCCTCTCGTTTTCCGGGATACACATACCCAATATCCAGAAAATATTTACGTTTGGATAGAAATATTGGAAAAAGATATCGTAGGATCTCTATTGATCAAAATTCAACAGGGGAAAAGTATTTGAATATGCTGAAAACTACTGTTGCCCCTCTCATCACTGAAATCGTCGAAGCGAATCCTAATGAATTCGATATGGATATTGTATTCCAACATGATGAAGCACAACCATATTACTCCAGACAAGTAAGAATCTATTTGAATACTACTTTTTCCGGTCGTTGGATTGGCCGTCGAGATCCTACAGAATGGCCAGCCCGCCCGCCATATTTGATACCTTTGGACTTTTTTATTAGGCTATTTGAAACAATATGTGTACTAAACTGAACCTGCTTGTATAAAGGATATACGGCAGAGAATAATAAATATTTGTAGAGATATTGACTTTACAGTGTTCGAAAATGTTCGGCATGAAATATCGGATAGGCTGTTCATGTGTCAAGCATCTTCTGAAGTGACCTCAAGCTTATTACCTCATATTTTGTAGTTAAATGTCAATGTATTCAGGCAGCTTTTAAAAGTTCCGTCATTTTGTAGTAGTTGAAGATATTGACATTATATTCTAGGGTTGTGAAGCATTTGTCAGGACCTTCAAAAAACTTTGTCACAAGACCCCCTTTCCATTTAATTGTTTTCCCAGATGGTGCCCAGTCGCCATCTTGAAAGTTTCATCTGTCAATTTCACTTCAAAATAAAGTATTCATGCATTGATTTCATTATCCCAAATTTCAATTTTTTGAGTTGACCCATTCAAAAAATAAAAGCGGGGTCATTAAACAAATGCACTGAACTCTAGTTTCGTTTTATATATTTGTTTTTATTGCATCAGTTTTTATATTTTGATATAGTTTCACCTTCTATATATTATGAATTTGTGATGCACTATTTGGAACCTTTGGTGTAGTAATGAATATTCCTGGAATTGTTTCCCAACACGAAACCGTCACCAAGTGATCATCTTCAAGTGGAAGAAGGTAACGGTTTGGTGTTGGACAGAACTCCAGTAATATTCATATATATTTTAGTTACAAAAGTTTCCATATGGAAATGCTGCTAGTGGTTATTTAAAAAACATTGTCAAATTCTGGATAATTTATTTTTCATTGTAAAAGTTCTTTTCTTTCAAAATCTTTTATTTTTAAGTATTGATACGTTACGAAAAAGTAAATTCCTTCTTTCTGTTGAATACGAATTTCAACTTGAGAACTATTGTAATTTGTAGGAACCACGTCAATCATCAACATCAAAACGATACATTTCATTGTAATATTATATATTATAATAATATTATAATAACTACACCTTTCTTCTTCGGAAATTAAAAAATTTTATTTCTCAACAGGCGATACTGTCGGCGTACTACGCGTTTTTCCATTCTCATATAACTTACGTGGCAATTCTGTGGGGGAATAGCAGTAACGCAAATAGGATATTTATCTTGCAAAAAAAAAGCGGTGAGGATCATATCTGGGGCTGGTTACTCAGACTCCTGTAAACCTCTATTTTTATCGTTGAGAATAATGACGGTACCTTCTATTTATTTATATCAACTTT
>WOGP01006858.1:0-12106 GCA_015342065.1 Leptinotarsa undecemlineata | reverse complement strand
GTAACACCAGCTACCGAAAAAGCAAATCTTCTAGCTGAACAATGTATGTCCCACTACACAATGTATGTCCCACTACACAGTCGATTTTCTGGGAAAGGCACCACCTACTAATCCCACACTAGAATCCACAATGCCGGAAATTACTTTTCGATAGTGTCTAGATTGCTTCAGATAACTATAGACCAATCGCTTTGCTATCAGTGATATAAAAAATGATGGAGAAAGTTGTAAACCGCCATATTCTCAAATATTTGGAATATGGTTTTCGGTAACAAAGATCAACAAGCGACCTTCTATCGTATGTCACCCATATTTGAAATAACGCAATCGAAAAACATGGAGAATCAAGAGCTGTTGCGCGTGATATTTCTAAGGCCTTTGACCGTGTGTGGCATGAGGATTTGCTGGCCAAACTTCGATGCTAGGGCTGGTCGGATCATTTTTGTGTATGGCTTTTCAGCGTCCTGAAAGAACTTGTCATTTCATTTGGATTCCAGGACATCGGATATGGAGGCACGTCTTCACCGGGAGCAGGAGGTTGCATACCTTAATATGGATCTAGAAGTGCTTTCGAATTAAGGTGAAAGTAGCCAGGTTCAATTCAATGCTACAAAAACTCAGGCATCGGTTTTTTCCGAACCGGATATAATAATAATGTCAGATCAAACAATTCCGCTTTCTGATTCGATAAGTTTGTTGGAGGTTGAAATGGACACCAATATGTCTTGCCATAGTTACGTCGCTGGAATTGCAAATGCTGCTTCTCAAAATCTTGGAACACTATTCCGAACCAGAACACTGTACACACCTCAGCTTTATGAAGCTCAGATCAGACCCCCAAACATAATCTGGAGTTGCTAGATTCCATCCAGAAAAGAGCCATACGCCTGATTAGAGACGCGAACATTACATTCAACCTTGATAACCTGCAACATCCAAGAAAGGTTGGAGATTTTATTCCAACAAGAGAAGTACATACGAGAAATATTCATCGAACTATGGCTGGTTTTTGGAGAACTGCGTTTATGTGGACTAAACTTCCTGAGAACGTTTTTCCAAATGGATTTGATCTCCAGCGATTCAAATCCAATATGAATCGCTACTTTCGCACAAGCTTCGCTCTGAGAGCACCTAAAAGATTTTCCTGGAGTGCATGTGTTTTGTCCTTAAAAAATATTCTCAACATTTTGATCGGTTGTTGATGTTCTGAAGCGTCCAGGGCGAACGTTGTCATTCACATCTTCTCTACCTTCGATGAAAAGCTTGTACCACTTGTAAACTGTTTTCTGATTCGGAGTACAGTTAGCGTATGCCACTGTCAACATTTCAAGTGTTTTTAAGCACTTAATTCCATTTGCACACAAAATTTGATCTATTTTTTGCACAAACTCGTCAAAAATAAAACACTTCTCACCTCCCACCAAGAAACTGAACATGCTAAACAGCTGAAAATGTGAATATATGCTCAAAACGGTAATGTCTTTGATTAAATTCGAAACACGGCGTCGATGGAACCATAATGACTAGATTTGAAATTTTTATATTTCGAGAACTCATTGTTTTGAGGATTGATGAACTGTTTCGCTTCTTTTCTAGAAAATATATTAATCAAAAATTGGCAACAACCAAAGTCTTCCATATCATCAATGCCAGCTACAGTTCCTTCCAATATTGGTTTTGTTGTAAGAGGTGATTTGCGTTTGCCAAGTTGGCATGGAATAGCTTTCGTGCAAGCATGGTTTTCAGCTCTTATAATTTGTTGGAAAATTTGCCTTGGCGTGATAAAGATCATCTCACATATAAGAACCCGGAAAAGCCAACTAGGAGTGTGGACATTATATTTACTCTAGGACTGAGAAGTTGAGTTATGGTTGTAGTGGATTGTATTTGGCCTGGAAAAGGATCGTATTTTCCAGCTATTCGCAGTGATATATTATGAAGTTTCTGTTATTGTGTAATTGGAATTTTTATCCAGAATAGTGAACGTATTCCATATTATTGAGAAAGAGAGAGAGAGAGAGAGAGAAGAAGAGTACATGAAAATAATACTGTTCTAAAAAACATCTATTAGCGCCAAAAATAATATATTTTGAACGGTATGATTTAAAATCAGTTTGAACTGTACTGTAACTTTCCTGCCTTCGTGTAGTAGATTCAAAAATTTGCCCAGTGGTCCAGTGGTATATTTGAAATGGGAAATGGCTATTGTCCGGAAGATTTTGAAACATATTCAACTGAAATTCCATTAAGGGTGAAAATGGGACATATTCAACTTTGCCCAATCTTCTAGACTCTAGACAGTATGATTTTGCAAGGGCCCGCCGGAAAATAAATACTTTTTTGGCTGATAATACAACAAACATCGCCATAATCCGCTGTAATAAAATGCCCGTTGTGGTAATAGCCAGGTACTCCTACAAAATATCTACTATTTGATCAAAACTTTTCGGCCACTATAAACTTATTGAATTGATGTTGAGAGTTTCAGCATTAACATTTATTCTAGATGACTTGAAAAAACGAAGAAAACAAGTGAACCATCCAAGAAATTGAAATTATGTAAAGTAAATGTGTATTATTTTTTTATCCGTAGTAATTCAAAACTAGTAAATACTGAAAACGTCCATCTAGTCAATAAATTGCATCCGGCTGAATCTTTTATTGGAATTTTATTTCCAGCAAATCCGATTGGAGTTTTTCTCATCACGAGTAATTGCTTTTCTGTTTATTATGAAACATAAAAGTTTATTTGTTATAGAAGCTATGGTTTTTCATATATTCGTCATTTAACTTATAAGATTCATTAATTATATGAAAATGAGAGTGGCTCGGGAATGACCTATAATTTTTAGTGTTCCTAATGAAATCCTCTACAAAAATTTACCATGTTTTTTCAGAAGCCACTGTTTTCGAAAGCATCCAAAAAAAGTATCACATCTGAAATGTCTTCGAAATCAACAAAGATATGATAAAATGATATTATTACTCCTCGACCATTGCTCACGCCACTTTAAGTACTGCCGACAACTTATCATCTTAATTTCGAAAAGTGTATGAAGTCTCTCGGAAACAGACAAATAAAGCGTTTGAACTCGATCGCGGATTAGTCTTATCAACGGATACCAAATAAGTGGAAAAAGCTGAAATAGCCCGTTAAATTTGATATAAGGAACAATTTTCTTGTACCTAAACAATCTATATTAAACTCTCTACAAAAAAGGGTTCTATACTGGGACCAATACCAATATGGAAGGTGGAACAAGTTTTCATAATAATCAAAATGGGTGTATATCCTGTGGATCATGTCCAACGTTTTATATAGAATATTACATAGAATATTACATTCTTGAAATATTACAAAGAATATTTCAAGAATGCATGAAAGAACATACAAAAAAATCAGCCCTCCATGAAGCTTTTCCATCAGAGGATACTTAACTCTTGACGTACACAAATCACCAATGTCCAAGACGGTAATTTTCTTCTCCACCGTGTGGAAGCTATGCTTTCCACTAGTTCACGTCTTTGCGAGAGGGTTGTCCCAGAAGCACCCGGACCAACAAAGGAAACACAAAAATTTCGGAAAAAAGTATTTATTCTTCAACATAATCTGTTTGCAGCTTTATACACCTAGCGGCGTTTAATAAGCTCGATTCCTCAAAATAGCCATTAACTGCCGAAATCCCTTCTTTATCGTTAGAAAATATTTGACCACCGAGCCATTTTTTAAAGTTTGGGAACAGAAAATAAACCAAGTGGGTTAAATCTGGCGTATAGGGTGCATGAGATAGCAATTCAGACTTCAATTCGTTAACTTTGGTCATTGCGAGGATGGACTTGTGAGTTGGTGCATTGTTTTCTCAGCCAAATGCAGTCGTTTTTGCTTCATTTCTTCACTCAAACGTTGCAATAAGTTTGCATAATACTCCCCGTTGATAGTTTTACCCTTTTGTCTGCAGATGAAACGGTCTTAGCCTTCTTTGGAGCTAGTTCTTCCGTTTGAGTCCACTGTCCACTGATTTGTTGTTATGAAACTTCCGCTAAACACTAAACTGAAACGTCTTCACAACACTATTTTTGCTTCAATGTGAGCAAACGCGGCACCCGTCTTGCAGACAGCTTCCTCATATCCAAAATTTCAGATAATATACGATGTACCGCACTTTTTAAAATGCCTACTAAGACTGCTAGCTCATGCAGAGTAGAATCCAGTTCAGCTTTTATTCAGCTGGGTTGAGAACTTTGAAATGAAAGTATTGTACCACATAACGATGACCGATTTTCTCCAATTTTACAAATTCACCGAAAAGGTTCATTATTGATGGCTGCTAAAGAAATACGCAGCCTCTTCAAACTTGAACCATATCTTTTATAGATTATGTACATTTTAATACATGATATTTTTCATACAACTACCACCATCTCTAAGTCAGGCCGGGTACCACCATTGCATACGTGCGAATACACTAGGGTGACAGGTGACCAGAAGAGAAGGGGTGCTCACTAAAACATCAACTACCACCTTAAAATGACCATCACAGTTCAGCAGGAACATTTTACGGCAAATGAAAAATATAAAACGAGTTTCACCGAGTTCCTTATTCTAAAAATATTGAAAACTGAATTGGAAAGATTCGCTGCTGAAAGCGATGCGATTGTCTCCATCAAAAGTGTCCTCACACAAATCAATTCTGCCTTCAGACGAAACTCTAATTAGGGTGTTTGTTGAAATGAAAGTTCTTTTTTTATATTAGCCCCATCAAATTGCCAAAACATATTTTTCATGAAATCAGGCCAAGAACCATCAAATGGTTCTCTGTTGGCAGCCTTAAATAGTTTTCCTTTGCTAATGAGATCCTCCTTTATCCCAACAGTCCTAGATTACTATAAAACAAATTGTTAACTCTGAAAATCAGTCAAAAGCAAGTTGGTAAGTCATTTCTGAATTAAACAATAAACAGAAGTCTACTAATGTTTCATTAAATATTGAAGGTAGAGTAGTAGAACACCCAGAGAAGGTTGCTTCAATTTTTAATGACTTCTTTATAAATTCACCAAAAAATTTGATTGGTCAAATGCCTAACTCAAAGGTATATATAACTCAAAGTTCGTTAAATATTAATTCAAGTACTTTATATCTCAATCCGTTTTGTGAACTAGAATTACTGAACTAATTGTTGAGGAGAATGAAAAATAAGTATTCTTCAGGCTTTGACGATGTGCCAATTTTTTTTCTCAAAAAGGTCTCAAAATGTATGATAAAACCTATTACATATATGATACATTTTTCATTCACTTCAGGAACTTTTCCAGAGAGTATCAATTGGAAAAATTATGCCAATTTTTGAAAAGGGTAACGTTAATTCTCCTGAATATTACAGACCTGTCACAATCCCTTGTAGTTTTCAAAAAGTATTTGAATATGGTTATTTAGATCGATTCATGATTGAAAAATTTTCAATTCTAAATGATGAACAGCATGGCTTCCAGAAGAATAGGTCGACAATAACAGCTAGTCTGGATTTTTATGAAAAAATTGTAAACCTGATTGAGGCAGGCGGGAGCCTTGTTGGGGTCTTTTGTGACCTCAGTAGTGGTTTCGATTATATCAATCATAATAAATTATTAGTGAAATTAGAGACATATGGAGTCAGAGGTGTTGCACTTCAATGGATTTCAAGTTTTTTACAGAGCATAAAACATAAATGTAATGATGAGATAATAAAAAATAATTTAGATAAACTCAAACTCGATATGGGAGTGCCTCAGGGATCAATTTTAGGTCCTATCCTCTTCATTCTCTACGTTAATGATATAGAGAATGTTTTAGGTTACGTTAATTCTATCAGATTCTGATGATGACCGCCTTGAAGAAAAATGCAATGTATATATGGAAAAGTTAATTGCCGACTATAGTGGTAATTACCTACACTTCAACCAGTCGAAATACTACAAATACATACTAGGCAAAAAACGTTTTAGCAAAAACTCACTTTTACATCTGATAATGAACCGAAGGGCAGCACTGCAGAAACCGTGAAATTTTGAGGTGTATATGTTGATGAATTTCTTAGCTGGAAATTTCATTGAACAGTTAGTGTTAAAGTTAGGTAGCATTATATTTCTTTCTAGGAATTTAAAAGAGGTACTCGAACAAAATCAGTTGATAACTTTTTATCACGCTCAAGTGAATTCACGACTGAGGTATAGGTTGTGTCTGTGGGGTAATACTATCCATGCACGGGATGTTTTCATTAGCCAAAAGAAAATTTTGAGACTAATGGTAGAAATATTTTCCCTTCTAATAAAATTTTACCTCTAGCAAACTTATATATTCTTGCAGTATGCATCTATATATTTATGAATTTCGACAAATTTTATAAACATTCCAACATTCATACATTAAACACAAGACAAAAAACTCATATGCGAGACTCAATATTACTTCAAATTCTCCTAATTGTATTGGACCTAGGATATATAACCATCTTCCTGAAATTATAAAAGCAACAAAGACATTATTTTGCTTCAAAAAAGCTTTAAATGACTTCCTATTGGAGAAATGTTTTTAGCCACTAGATGAGTATTTCAAAGAAAATGTTTGATTAACTTGCGCTTGTTTAATGTATTTTCATGCACTTTTATTATGACACCTAGTTTTTGTGGTATTTAGTTTCGTTTTGTAACCACCTTATTTTATTGTATTTTATTAATGACTATTCCTATACATTCTAGATGTCAAAAGGAAAATAAATATTATTATTATTATTATTATATACTAGTTTTCCTTTTTGTTCTATTGATATTATGTATGACATTATTGATGACTTGCCATATCTTTTCGAATTGCTTCCTGCTTTATGCATTTGTTTTTCAATCCAATTTCTTTTCCTTTCTCATTGTATTAACCTCATCTTTCAAATGATCAAACCTTGATTCTGTCTAAAAACTCCCATGTTATCCAATCATTTCCCTCTTTTACCTTCAGTATTGTTGTTTCTGTGCAGCATTTTATTTCCTCTACAATAATTTTTATGATTCCTTCAAAGTTTTTTATTTTCTCATTATTTAGTCGGATTCTAACATTTTCTTTGAATTTTTTGTAGTTAACTCGATTTCTATCTATTTTTACCATGCTTAGTTTGATAGCACTTGGATCAGCTATTGTGATTTCCATAATGCTATGATCTAAGAGACAAGCTTCCTTGATATTGATACTACATCGTATTCCTTTATTTATGAGGACATGGTCTATGTGGAATTTTTTGTCAGGCCTATACGAGTAGCTCCCTCTAGGGCAATTCGGTTTTGTATTTCGAAACCATTACTTAAAATTACCTGCTTATATTCATGGGTTGTTGTGGAATTTTCGAGCAGGTCAATATTCATGTCTCCTATGATAAAATATTATTTCCTGATTCTATCCAACCTTTCATCCAATGTAAAAAAAATCTGTTTGAAATCTGTTTTTCCACCACTCGTGGTGCTATTACTCTTCAATTGAATGGCGTATCCAGAAGTGTGTATTCGTGCTGAAAGGTTGTACGATTCTCAGCCCAACATAATCTTCGAGATACCAGGCGCCATCTTGTCGTAGAAAGCCTCATCACGATAATGCAGGGCTCTTCCGTGATAGCTCTCCTTTCAATACCTACTTGTGTGACCATTCATGAATCTTAAAGTTAATGAAGAATCCGACCTGGAATCTACAGAGGAGATGGGCGTTGATTAATCTACCCCAACTCCTCAATGCTTCAACTCCTAATCGTGTTAACAAACCCAGAGATTAGGTGATGCAGCCAGGAAACAGGTTACCTTATGACAGGATCAGTTGACCTGCAAGCCTAAATAAGTGATAAGCTTCGTTGAGAAGTTGGATTTATTTATATCCACCTTCCTACCAATCCTTATAGCTTGAATATTCAGTCTGAAGACTGTAACGGTAAAGAATAACATTACCTTTACTAATTACCAAAAGTTGAGCGAACATTTGAAACAAGCGTTAAAGAGACACAAATTCTGTCTAGAAAAGATGATGAAGTTTATTCATGAAGAACTGAATAAGACGTTTTAAATGAACAAAATTGCATGAATATTCAATGTATTTAGTTGATGTTGATAAGAACTTGAATCAACCCATGCATAAAGTGGAAAATCCGTTTCAATTGTAGACAAAACATAGACTATGGTTTCACCATTGTTGATGAAGACGAAATGAACTGTTTGAAGCTGATAAGGGGCTACATGTCTTTACAGCCACATTATTGTCTACAAAAAATACTTTTTCTTCCTTGCAAAATATCTGGATTTGAGCGATTCAGAGAAGTATAGATACAGGTCACTGTTTGCATCGAACTTCGGTAACTCTTTTGGTTACGACTAGAACCAACATAACATAAGACTAGAACTTAACATAATAGCAATCAATCAATCATTATAAATATATAAAACAATATTTGCACTGAAACTTCTTTCATTACTATCATTTTCATGCCTTTTCATATGTCTACATTCTCTGTATAGTAATAGTGCAAGTGTTAATTCACAATATCAATCAATCAACAAATCAATAGTGAGAGAACCCTTGTTCATTTTGCATAAACAACTATATATAATATTTCGATATATTTCTTTTTTTAAATTCAATTGTCAAACAAAACAGCTGCATTCAGCAGAAAATAAAACACTTCAATTTTATTCAATAATTTTTTGAATACCATATAATATATCAGTACATTCAAATCGTTCCGCTAGTTGAAATTGTACAAAACTCGAAACTACTCTTAATCAATCAAAAAATAATTGAAACAGCATTTTTGAAGCACATATGTAGTTATACTATTGACACACAAAATAGTCTCCAGTCTAAATGAACAAAATTTAATGAAGGTGGCTTAAGTTTCCCTTAGATGAGTGGCAATGAAAGCTAAGACATATTAAATTGAAGTTTGTTTTAAGTTAGGATTTTCTGAGGTAACAGTTACGTTTGTATTAGTTTGAAAATGTTCGTATAGGAAGAAACTGCAATAACGTTATTTACAAATAAAAGTGGTGAAAAACATAGAAAGTTTCATTTCTCATTTCTTCTTTATGATTTCCTATACCATGTAGTAACGGCTACATCCATCAATTTATGTGTAGATCATTTGGAAGATTCCCCCAATTTCTTTTGTAAAAAGACGAAGAAGTATAAAGCCAAAACCTTTCTTTCCTAAAAATGAATCCCTCCTAAAAATATACCCCATTCAATTATTGACTAATTTTGAGTTCTCAACTCTAACGTTTATTAGTTGGCAATCTAATGTTTATTAGTTGGCAAGTCGTCTAGTAACTTTAATTAGCTGTACAGTTGTGCCAATAGCTGTCCATACACACAAAAACATAGCAGCAAACAAACAAATTTTAAACTCATACAAAACCCAGACACTTGTCTTTACTAACAGGCATACTGTCCCTCAGAGCGTAAAATTTCTAGGATATATCATCGACCCCACTTTAATCTGGAAACTTCATGTAGATCAATTAACAAGCAAGTTATCAAAATCAATATTTGCAATCAGATGGATGAAATTGCTAGTTTACTTGGAGGCAGCCATCCCTGCTCAACATGGATCATTGTATCATGACGTACATTTTAATCAACGGGGGTCATTCCCGTTACATTCAGTCCGTATTTATGATTCACAAACGAACTATTAGCGCTTGGCCGATATAACACATACTGAGAGCTGTAAACCATGGTTAGTATTACTCACATTTACTTCAGCTACAGTTTACAGCGAATTAGTTCCCATAAAAACGTACTTGCATTTGTACACACTTAATGGAGATACCTAAAATTATCTGACTAGAACGAGATCCCATATCTCTATTCCCAGTAATAAATTAACTCTTACAAATTAAAACTTATTTAAACTATTTTAAACATGCCAATAAGCAATTTAATAAACACTTTGTGAGATTTTCAATAAACAGTTTTATAAAGATTCAACACGTGTTTCGCTATACAATAGCTTTTTCAGGCGTGTCTATATGTGTTAGTTCAGACACCCCTAAAGAAGCTATTGTTTAGCTAAACAAGTGTTGCATTTTTGTAAAATTGTTTAGTAAAAAACTCACAATGAAGTGTTTCTTGAATATGTTATGGATTTTCATCAAGTATTGACCGATTTCATCACATAGTTTAAAATTGTAAACTCACTTACAATGCTCTGCCTATTGAATTTCTCTGAATTTCCTCAATGGTAGTTAATATACTAATATACAATATTTATATTTTATTCATAATTATCATGTTATATTTATTTAGATTTAGTATTACTTGTTGTCAAAACACTGTGTCGTGTAATATCGATAAATAAAATACATATATGCAATCTGTCAAGTGAATGTTTCTGTTAGTGGGCCAGCGTGAAGATCGGAAGTACTGTGATTGGAACTCTTTTCTCTAATTATTTCTTTATTTCTTCAATTATTACAACATTTATCTCCATAATTATATTTTTATCATTGTTATTTGCATATTATGGGCAACATATACTACTATAAAACTTCAAAAATATTCTATATAAAATCAAATATCCTAAAAAAATCATACCTTTCCAACGTTTATGATTAATTGTATATCAATCATTAGTTGAATTCATTTACGGGATGGTATACTAGCTTGGGGTAGTGCCCTTAGAACATATTTTCAACCCTTTAAAGTGTTGCAACGTAGATTTTTGAAACCAGTCTCATATTACTTGAATAATGATGTAAAATTTCATTCTTGGACATGATATTGCTGTATTTGACTGTCAAATGGTGACCACTCATATAGGATTTTGATCAAAACAGTATGTTATGTGGTAACCAAGCCTCTCTAATTTTATGTATAGAAAATCTGGTGAAAGTGTCAAATGCCATTGACTGAATGAAAAATATACTTAATGAAAAATTATTGGCATCAACTTCAGAGTATGTGTTATTGAGATAATCATAGGCTGCGATTTCTATGGAAAGATTTTTCCTAAATCCAAAAACGTTTCAATTTTTTTATTTCGTTATTTATCATAATTTTTCCTTCTTGTTAAATATTTTTGAACAAAGGAAGTCCAAACCTCTAATATTCAGCTGAGACTATACCATTAGATTAAAAAAAAAACTGTTAAACAACGTACCCAAATGCAGTCATGAGCTTTGTGAAAAAAGAAAATCAGAACATATGGAGAGCCTTTCAAAAAAAAATTTAAAGGTCTCATTAGAGGTTTTTGAGTGAATTGTCGCCCAGTACTTACCACTGTACGAATCACAAAGATTACAGAAGACCAAGAAAATTGAACTGTTGGCCATACAAAAAATGAACACTCCACAGTTTCAAATCTATTTGATATGTCTGTGAGTTTCTTCCACCAGCTTACATTACATCATCTTCAAGCAGAGACTTGAAGCCATTACCAACTGGCATTAAGCTTTTCTAGAAAAATGTTTCATTTTAACACAACAGTACAGAATTGAATTAATTGATGGATGTAGCCATTACTATGTGGTATCATCATAAAAAATAACAATTGAAACTTCCTATGTTTTTAAATCACTTGTATAAGAACATAGGAAGTTTTAATTCTCATTTTTCATTTTCAGAATTGTTTCTCTTCTCATTTAGGATTTAAATTGAATATTACTTCTACAATGGCAACTGCATCATTGGGTTAATTGATGTTTCTTTTGGAATTTCTTCATGCAATATAAACTATCAATTTATATACTCTTTATCTTTAAAAAATATCAATATTATATGAAGCCATTTAAATAATAATGATACACTCAACACAGGCATGTCACAGGTGCTGAAAAACTCTATTCAATATTGCCAATTTTGAATTGAGAAAATTGCTCTGCAAATTGTTCTCAATTACCCCCATGTTCTAAAAACCCCAATTTACGGAAGCGTTTGTTTTTCATGAGTTTTATAATGATACAAATTTATATTAAAATATCAACATTTGAAAAACTCAAGATTTTCAAGAGTTCTTCATTGTTTGGGGCAATGCAAAGTTTAGCATGAACTTCTTTAATTTTTGATAATTTTATTTAGGTTAATCAAGTTTGTAAGTGTTCACTT
>WOGP01006857.1:0-12106 GCA_015342065.1 Leptinotarsa undecemlineata | reverse complement strand
TTGTGTTCTCCTATGATACATATTTTTGTTTTAATTTTTGTTCTGCAGGTAACTGAGATATCTGCTGGCCTAAAAGCTCTGGGACACCCGGTATAACCCAACTGCTTCCAGGTAAAAGGCTGCTGTTATGGACAACAGGAGGAAACGACTATAGGTAACCCCTAGTCCCCCTACCTGAATAACTTGTATATGAGCATATTCGAAATGGAAACCAAAGAAACTTCAAAGTATTTCCCTAAGATATAGCTGATGAATATTGAGGACAAATTTCCATCAATAAAATTCACGTATGAAAATAAAAGACAACTTCCATTTCTTGACGTTTTGATCATGAGGATCCAATGTGAAAAGCTAGACTACGATGTATTTGGGAAGGAAAGAAGCACTCACAGGTTATTTCTGACAGTTCACATCAATGTGGATAGCACAAACGTGCTGGGTGGAGTTTTCTAGTGCATCGTTTCCCTTCATACGTGAGAGGTTTACAAAAGAAAAAGTGACAATACAGAAAATAGCAGTCATTAATGGTTTCTCGATGGGTATTGTAGATGATATAAAGATGATATAAGGATATAGATGATATAAGGAAGAAAAAGTTTAGATTAAGAATGAATGATTTTTAGAAACAACAGTTCCATATCACCAATACACGAAGAACTTTGTAAAGATCTTCAAGGAATTAGGTATGAAGGCGGTATTTGAAATAAGTCAGACACTTCAATTCGAAAAAGTCTGGAATTTACGAAATTAATTGTAAAGACTAAAAGATCTATTAAAATAAGATAAAAAAACATTTAGCGCCCCTAAAATATGGAAGACCAGAAAAATCAGCAGTCGCCATCACGTTTTGCAACAGATTTACCTAGCATGTGGATAAGGCAATATTGTGAAATTATTTGAAGACACACAAAACGCAGGTACTTGGAAGAGGTATCTATGATATAAATAAGGACAACATTGTATGTTCACTTAAATTGATCTTCCTCTTGAAGATGATCACTTGGTGATCGAAACGTGTGTCGAGGTGTTGAAAAAACGGTTTAGTGTTGCGATAAAACTCCAGTAATATTCATTACCACACCAAAGATTTCAAATAGTTCATCACAAGAATAGATAACCCGGTTTATTATTTCGTACTTATTTTTAAAGATCTTATGATTTATGGAATTAGTTTGATTTCTTTCTGACTTCATTTTTATTACTCAGGTTTCCTTACAATTCTCTATACGTTTCCACTTCATCCATGTATTTTGATTCTAAATTTCTCATTTCAGACTCATATTTTGATCGAAATCTTTATTTATATAAGGCTATGGAAGATACATGATGTGATGGATCTGAAATTAAAGGTTTCTGATCAATGATGGCATTCAGTTGGAACTGACGGTTTTGCAAAAATAATGAATATTCACAAATTTATTGCTAGCATGAAAGCCACCCTAAAACCATTAGAGAAAGTTGAAAATATCAGAATGAAAATTTTGCAGAAATAGTATTATCTTCGCACTTAGGTAACTTGAATATTAAAAACTCCCCGTAATTACATAAATGAAGTGGGGAACGAAATATGTGTTGAATTTCTTGGAATTTCGGCAACTGAAAAATATTATTCTCAAGTAAAAGTGAAATCTCTGATGTGAAACGAATCGTATCTAAAACACTTTTTACAATCAGAAGTAATGCAGTGTCTCTCAACTTGCGTTTCGCTAATCAGGTTACCATCATCAGGAGATGTCTCAAACTATATATTTACAATCATTAGTCATTCATCTACATCTGAACGAATCATTGGGTGAGTAAAGGAGGAGAAAGAGGGAGGAGAGTATAAGTTAAAACTCAATTATGATCATCTAATACTATTTGGCAATATATATCAGAAGGAATGAGCGGAAATGGTTGACAATTTTTAACCGCAATTTCTAACCGCTATTATTGTATAAAATAATGAAATGCAAAGTTCCCCCGATTCTTCATTCAACAGATATAAAAAACAAATATAATTTGCATGTTCCACCGATTCTTCAATCATTAGATTTAAAAAAACAAATATAATTTGCATGTTCAGCACTCTTTCTAACTTTTTTACCTAATTAGCCGTCAAAATGCATAATTCATTCCTCATCAGTTGGCTTCATTTATCTGAATATCAGTTTAAATGTACATTTGAGAAAAATTTTTCTCCAACAGCTACGATAAATTATATAATGATCCCGTTACTGAAGAATTATTTACTATTTACATGATAATAATACGGACAAAACTTTCGAGACAACCTAATATTTATGCTAGAGCAAAACTCATTATGGGGGTCACATACAGTTCTTGAAGTAGAAATTCTGGAACCTTTCTGCAGCAATACTTAACAAATGCCGTCTGGTCGTGGCCATTTATAATTAAAATGAGTTTGCAGCCTATTCAAACTCCTTAGAAGTTTTCGATATATAACAAAATAATTCGTTGAATCTTTTGCCATCTGGTAACAATTCAATTATCATTTGCTACTATGTTTAAAGATCATAAATTATTAGTCACCTCCAATAATACCGCTGAGAACCTTTACGTCATTAGCTCTGCCAGACCTTTTATTAAAATGACGATTACTTTGAAAGATAAAGTATTTCAATTCAACATCTATCGTCACGTCAGAAATTAGTATTTTCTTCTCTCGAATATTGTCCCTAGCTATCATTATTCAAATCATTATTATGAATACTGGAGCCATCAAGAGTGATTTATTATACTACACCAACCCTCCTCTAGAAAACATGTTATTCACCCTTTCCGAATCGAAAATTTGAGGAGTCACAACTGAACAAATTTCGATTAAGTAACTTTGATTAATTAAAATCAGCCAACCATATTTCAACCAGACGAAAACTCGAAATTAACATATTTTCTCTAGCGAAACCTAAAGTGTCTACATTTACATTCTGGTGCATAATATATGGCTTATATCTCTTATTAACCCACACATTACCACATGAAAGCTGAATATTCCAGAAATTATTCGCAACTAAATATGAACATTCAATAAAAGGAGAGTGCTTGAGTGATGATGTGATTCAGACAAAAACTATTTTCGTGTCAACGTCTCGTTGAAAGTGAGTTTTGGTTGATGATTCCAAACTTGGAAATGGAATGATTTGTTCATGAAACCGTCATACGGTTGCCAAAACTAACATTTCTTTGAGATATTAGGTCTAGGAAAATTTCGAATGTTATTAAGGAAAGATGATTAAAAAAAATCAATTTTGAAAGAAATATAATTTTAGAGTAGAAAGTAATTACTGTTAACCATCTAAGAATGGAAATGTGGGGTTCTTCCAAAGAAATGAAGAAAGTAACCCTCTGCACCTGTACGTTAAGGAGGTTGCGTTAATGGCCATGCAACCTTGAAGTAGGAATGGGCCAATTGAAGCTGAGCCTATGGCGAGAAGCGCTTACTGCGCAACCTCTGTTGCAGGCAACCAGGAATGCAATTGAACTCAGGTTTGTGTTTGATAAATCCCACAAAATACAAATGAAACAGAACACAGAGTCAGATGCTACAAATGTAATATGCATATATAGAGACGGCTCAAAAATCAAAGAAGACTCAGGATGTGGAATGTACTCCAGATCACTGAGCCTAAGGATTAAGTGGGGAATGGTAAAAAATACCAGCGTGGTTCAAACAGACCTGTCTGGTATCTCAATTGCCAAAAAAGAAATAACCAGGAAATTAATTTCTGTCAAAAACATAACAATCTTCCCTATTATCCTTGAACAGACAACGTGTTACCTCAGGGCTAGTACTAGAGTGCCACCAATATTTAGCCAAAGCCTCAGAAGATAATAACATCATCTTGAGCTGGCTTAAAGGGCATGACAGGAGAAAAGGTAATCGCATTGCCGACTCTTTGGCCAAGAAAACGGCTGGACTAAGAATTTTAGGACCAAGTGCCACCTAAGGCCTGATGACTTCGACAATTACGGAACTATTCACATGTTACAGCCATGCTTAATCCTTAAAGAGATAGAATGGAATCAAAGGATACAATCTTGCTAGGATCATCCTTGGCGCCTCTGAGAAGCTGGCGCCGAAGAAATATCTGGCGATGACCAGGAAAAATATATGCCTAACAGTAGGATTTCTGACTGGCCACTGACAACTAAGGAAATACCTCCACAATATGGGGCTAGTGGACCCACCTCTATGCAGGGTATGTGAACAGGAAGATAAAACTGTCAGGCATGTCTTATGTGAGTGTCCTGAGTTATAGTCAAAACGAGAGTGCGTGTTAGGCGAGTCTTGGCCTACACCTGCCGATATAAAGGAGATGTCTCCTAGTGACCTGTCCATCTTCCTAGAAAGGACAGGATGGATAATGACCTAGGAGACCAACCCCTCGGGAAGATGTACAATGGGTCACAGGTGGCCTAAGTACTGTGGGCCTACACTCACCCTCCCTACTCTATAGATACAGATGAACAGTTTATATTCCAAACATTCGTTATGGACGAATGAATGAATGAAAAACATGAAATATTCATCTTACTGGTAGACTTACTGGTAGGCATCCTATGTTTCGCCTTAAGACACTTGCCTTATCAGCCCTTCAGTACCATTATAAGAAAAACACCCAATTCATTCATAAAATTACGACTTTATGTCATGAGTGTGACATAAATGTATAATTTATAATTTTTGGGAAAGAAAGTTTTTGGCTACTCCATTACGATGTCATCGATGACATAAGCAGATCAAGCTTTTTCCCTGACAATAAAAAATCGTAATTCATGAATGAATTGTGTGTATTTTCTATAATGTTATCCAATTTGGTACTGAAGAGCTTTGCGGCAAGTGTCTTAAGGTGAAACAGTGATATATACCAGTGAGGATGACTGTGTTCCATGTAAGTGCAATTTGTTACCATTCATTTAAAGTAGAACTCATGCGAATGATATCTGATTTTAATTCCACAACGAATGTTTGAAATACAAACTGAGTGGAGAAAAGTATCTTCTGTATAATTCAGTGTTCATATAGAAGTATTTGTTTGGAAAGACTTTTTTCTTTCGTGTAATTCAATCTTTATATGAAAGTAGCTGTTTCAGGAGAACTTTCTTTCAGTTTGTGTCTGAAAGTAACTTCTTTGCATGATTTACACATCCAAGTATAGAGATATACCCCTTTCAATTAAAGGAATTAATCAGTTCTTTCTAACTTGAAAAAAGATTACAATTGACCTTTCTTTTGGATTTGTTTATGAAACAGTTCTCTAGGTAGTTTTTGTTCAAATTTAAATTTTTTTGATTTATTGGGTTTCCTAGGACTCTCAGGGAACTGCGTCGATAAATATTGCGAAAAGTATAAATGAGTTGGAAAATTATTGAATTTGAATGTATCATTAGTAGAATTATAAGTGGAGTTTTAGCTTTTTTATGATTGTATTTTTCTCTCATCCTATGATTTTGTCTTTGTATGTATTTCATATGCTTCCTATTTACTTCATATTTCATGTAAATGGATTCCGACGTGCTGATCTGTAAAAAAATTAAATAGTTTCTTGAAATTTTATCAGTTGTCTTACTAATGATAATAATGTAATGAATTCAAATTGAATATTAAATAGAGATTTGTTATAATATCTGAACTACAAGTTCAATAAAACTGCTTCAACTTCAAATATAACCCTGTATGTAAGTAAACACTTCAGCAAGACCCGGAAAAGTCCTATAGCAGCCGAATTCGGCAAAAAGCCCAAGAAAGGAGTCAGTAATCGCACAAGTTCGTTATATCTCCCTCTTTTCTTTTTTCTAGTTGGAAAACTTCCTAATTCGGCTGACGAAAATGAAGTCTAACTCGATGTAAAACAAGGTCTATTCATTGTGCGAATCTCCCGCCTTTGAATAGGTACTTTATTAAAATATTCGGCGTCTCCCAAGAATACCATTGTTGTTTTAATTGAAGACTACACAGGGCGCTATAAAATTCTTCGTAATTAAATTTGTAAGTTTGCTAGTTTTTTCATTTGCATATTTATTTTCTTTTCGAGTTATAATGCGATTTCCTACCTAATTGTAGATTTTTAAAACAAGGGATGGGATTTCCTAGCTAGGGGCTGGTAATTGATAACTCCGCGGAAGTGAATGGTAATGGTCTTTTCGCGCTTCAAGGTAAGGTGGGGTGATTTATATTCATGATATGGCACAACCGGGAACTGACTGTGACAGGAAATATAATTTTATTGTTGTCTGATTTTGATCGAAATTATTCCTTTTGTGAATTCTTAAAGCGTAATTTATACAAATACGATCAGTCTGCATAAACTGTGCAGATGTAAAAGAAGTCCCCTTCTTTTTTAACTTTTGAAAGGGAGAAGATGTCAAAGTGACACAAAGCTTTCTTCATTTTTAGTATTTCAGTAAGAGAAATGATATTGTAAAGTCCCTTACTGCAGAAATCACGCTATACACTTTTTTGATAACAAGGGGTCTTGAGTTACTTACCTTGATAGGTCTTTCAATTCTATATCCAACACAGGTTGGTTTTTTTTAAATAGAAGCAGTCATTCCTAAGTAATCGGCAATGTTTTATGTATTATATCCAAAATCTATCCGTAAAAAGTGAGAAAGTATATAAGAGCACTACTCACCATAATATATCAAAGGATATCAATACACAATTCGTCCCATTCTCATTTAAACTCATTTTATTTTGTATCACACTGTATGTATTTAAATTGACACGAGTACCTTCGAGTATCGGGCGTGCGTGTGTGGTACCATAGAACGAAGAACTTACCGGCTCTCTGGACAGTGTCGAAACCTACCTTAACTCACCAAGTTATGTCATGAAGATACAATACAGTGATATCATTTCTAATTTATTAAGTCTCAGTAACCTTAGTATATACAGTCTGCTGCTATTGAAGAACACCACCTACAATTAGATATATGAAAAATTGGATTTTCAGGAATTTTGTGTGAAAAAACTGTCGTCAACTCCCCAGCACCTTTTCAAACAAATTTCAAAGAAGGTCCTCTCAATTCTTCTCAAATTCATTGTGACAACTTCGTGACAATTCTTTAAAAATCACTCCCACAGAATAGAAAAAACTATGAGAGATTTTTTAGTTGAAAGGAAATCATACTTATCTACTCGGTTTTGAAGTAAATAAAAGTGATAAATGCTTATTATGAATGCAAAACGTTAACAGAGTACTTTAACAAACTTTTGTGATTTCCTTACGATTTTTCACAGATGGTAGGTATAGGCCGGTTTATGATACTTTACCAGGTCCAACCTATTTTTGAATCGCAAACGGGTTGCAAACGAAATATTTTGATCCAAAATAAACATTTCTCCCAATCACCAGAAATGTAATACCCTTTTCAACTCGCGTATCACCAACCAAGTTGGCGTTTTCAGGAGTTGAAGAAACTAATTCCTAATTCTAAGGCTGTGGGAATGAAAATCGCGACGGCCAAGCAATGGCAACTGCGAGACGGCGAAGGGCGATGACGAGAAGTATCTTGGAAGGGCACGAAATGTACCGTTCGTTCCGTGCGCGTCACCTATACCGTTGATTCTGTTGTATGCATCGCCACCGTTCCGCCGTCGCGTCCTTTTGCCATCGCTCGGCCGCTTAAGGCAGCCTAAGGCTGCAGGCACGCGGGAGGAGAGCAACAGCGGAGCGGAAGCGTGTTTTTTGTGAAAACCTGGTCTATGGGATAGTAAAAATATTAACCTTAGCTCATAATAAAGGGTAAGAAATTCGCCAAAATTACTTCTTTCTTCATTTATTGAGAGAACACTATCTTCAGGTAATAATAATTCCGATCTGTTTATTAGACTTGGCTCCAATAGTTCTCTTCGACGTAAACTTGTGTTACGATGACGTGACATGTTGCTCACAATTCTACTCCAGCACGACCGAAGTTTCGTGTCAACGCAAGATATTTCTCGTCATCGCCCCGCCCCGCTGTCGCCAATCTTAGACCGTCGCGACTTTCGTGCCCCCAGCCTAAAATTGCTAGAAATTTTCTTGCGTAGTCAGACAAAAAATGATTTTTCTCACAGTCCTCACAGTCTATTTTTTATATCTATGCCTATTCATATTCCAATATCTTGTCCTTAGGGCATACAAGATTTTTCCTGAATTTACGTTTTCTAAGGTATCGAGGTTGATGCCATATATGATGACTTTTCCAAGGCAATCATTTATTGTTGATTGAGAAATTGAAAAATTTTGGGTTTTCTGAGAGATTAGCAAGGTGGGTGCTTGGCTTTCTCAGTGAAAGAAGATTGATGGAAACATTTGGTGTTTTTGCCAAGTGTTATTAAATGCGTTCTGGGATCCTCACGGTGAGCATTGTTCTCCCTTGCTATTCAGTTTGTTGGTCAACGAACTCAAATAATGTATACAAAATTGTGAATTTTTAATGTTTGCTGATGACCTCAAATTATTTTGAATAGTTGTGAATGATAAAGATATCAGTTTACTTCAGAAGGATTTAGATAATCTGCCTGATTTGTGTAAGTTCAATTCATTAGATTCAAATGTTGAAATATAATCAAAGATTTTTTTCAGTGAAAGGAAAATTGGTCATTTGCTGAAAGACAAAGAACTGGCTGAAAATTTTGTAACATTTTTTTTAGGGAGCATATTAATCAAGGAGTGGTTCAGTCTCAAAGAATGTCGGAATTTACTTTGAGGAATTGTAGGGATATGTCTCCCGAAGCTGTGAGGTTAGTGTATATTGGATTGGTCAGATCACAACATGAATATGGTTCAATTATTTGGTTACCACAGTATAACGTTCATAAGTTATTACTCGAGAAAGTACAAAATAAATTCTTGAGATATTGTGATTATAGGTTTATTCTAAATCTCGTTACTGATCATGACTATAGTCTCATTTTCTAGAAATTGAAACTGCTTAAACTGGATAAAATGAGGATTATGTTTGACGTTTCTCTCATTTATAAAATAATAAATGGCATTGTATCGAGCCCATCTATGTTTTCACAAAGAATACTAAGGCATACTAATTCATTTTACATTAGTTTTCACAGAACAAACTATGGTAGATTTTCTAAAGTTTTTAAATATTAGACAGGATAGATTGGATGTTTTTATTAATTCTTTTATAACCTTAAAAATACTCAAAGTGTTATAATTGCTGGTAGACTGTTAGACTAGACTGTAGGTAGTCATTTTAGAATAGTAGTAATTTGACACAACTGTATTATAATCTGTTATTTTGTAATTGAGGTTTTCCGTTTAATAAATAAATATATAACTCATCTACTGTGTTTGAAGGATACCTGTTGCTTTCCTGTTGGATTCCTGATACTATTTTCCTCAATAACTTACTGTTCTTCACGTAACAAGCCTATGGATAAAACATTTAGTCCTACCATTTTGTCTTGTGATCAATGGTGTGAGCTATCACGAATGTATCTGAAAGTACTGACATTCCTCCTGGAGACATCAATTCCAGACCTGGGTTACTTCTAATCACAAAAACCAGGTATTTTTGCTCATCAAAAAAGGAACTTGGCATTTCATCAATAACTTTTTCTTATCCGAATTTGACTAGTCCTGATTTCAAATCAAATTCGTTGTAGTATGGTGTAGTTACTGTATTTAGAAACAAGACATACCTACAATTTCATGTTAATATTCGAAGACATTATTCTGAATTTTGCGTCATGGAAGAAAACGTTAACGGTTCATTAACTTTCTTTACTTTACTACCGCATTACCTGATTTGGTTAGGGAATTTGATCATAATTATTTTTAATTGTCGTACAATTAACACAGTAATCACCGCAAACGTGATTGAACTGATTATTGATAATAAATCGTTCAAATATTATTCACCGGATATTTACAAAACAGACATTATTTACTGTCCATTAATGTTTATGGCGTTAGATCTACTGGTTTGACAAATATTGCTTTGATTGATTATTTTATAATGAAACTCAACTGATCATTATGAGTAGAGGCTTTCCACGTCGAAACTGATCAGTTGATCCTGCTCTTTGACTTCGATTTCCCCTAGTAGATTAACGAAATGTCTTGAATTTTTCACAAAAGATGATGTTTTTCCTTGCAATGGCTTAATTATTGGTATTAAAAAATCTACAAAAAGGATGTTCCACTCAGACCGATCATTAGCTCCAGAGATTCAGCCACTCAGAACTTGTCCAGGTTTCTCTATTAGTATAACCACAGCCCAATACATGCACAGAAATGAATTGACCATTTTGGACTATAAATATAACACCCATCACAAAAAAACTATAGTGTTACCAGTCATGAACAAAACAGTAGGTCAAAAAAATTATCAATACTTAGGCCCAAAACTTTTCAGCTCATTACCGATAAGCCTTAAATGCGAGACGAATCCAAAAATGTTAAAAAAAACTCAAAAAATATATGAAACTTACATCCCATGCAGAAATAGCTGGAAAAATAGAGCACCAATCCGATATTTCTCAAGCTTCAATGTCGGCGTGACGTCCACTGTTCAGTGTTGCCGCCATTATATCAAAGTAAAATTGGAGGGGCTGGTTTTCCACGACGCGATACCCATAAAAATCCATTGCAGACATTACATTTTTTCAGTCAACACTGAACTATTAGTTTGTTGTACTTGGTGTCACGTTTTGACGAATTTCGTATAAATAAATTTCCGTTTTTTAAACAGGTTGTTTCGAAAGTTTTGTCCTTTTTAAAATGTTTTTGTAGCTCTATATCACAATAAATTTTTACACTATTGTGTCGTGGTATATATTGATCGAAAGAGAATTTGGTACTCTATCTGATTATTTTTTTTCAAATTTTAATTTTGGCTTTTCGGGGCTCATTACTATATGATACCGTTAAGCGATTTTCGGTAAATTTTTCTCTACGAGTTCAAACTGTACCAAAGCGCTGCTGAAACAGCCGAAAAATTTACCAGAAATTTGGCAATGATAGTGTTAATGAACGCACTTGTCGACTAAGAACTTAGTTCTAACATTTAACATTGTTGCCGTTAGCTCTCAGTTCAATTTTTATATGAGTTACCATCAATTGAAAATTGTTATACTATACCATCTTTTCAAGCACTGCGATAACTGTCTCACCGGTAGAACCTTCGTCAATCATGACCAGGCAAAAACGGCCTCCGTCGACTTTATCGAATCCCGATTACACAATGTTCATGCTGACGTTAATAATCGACTTGTGTGCACTGATTCAAATGGCGCTTATTTCGATTGAATTGATTATGTATTCACTGAGATACTACAGTTCAAAGTAGATCCATAAAAACGGGCCAAACTTTTAGAACAAAAAATTTTTTATACTATGAACTTCATTCAAGACCCGTTTCATTAAATAGAAGCTTCTTAATTTGAATTTCGGTGTCATTAATTTTTATTAAGTAACGGATTAGTGTATTCAAAAATAGAGATAATATATTTGACCTAAATTGTTTGTTTCCACAACTGAATTACAGAAAACCAAAGTACAATTTCTTCTGCGATACGAATATGGACATCTTAATTTGTATTTGTATTAATACTTATATCTGAAAAATTATATAGACTATGAACTGATAAGTTGAAAAACTATAAACTGCTATAAATTGCTGTAGCAATATAATAACTATTCTGATATGAAACTTTTGAATAAATGTAGAATATCTTCAGAAATCTAAGTAATTCACAAAGAAATAACGATAATTTTTGCATAACAAATACTTATTCAGAGAAAAGTGACTACATAAAAAGATCAAGTTCGAACAAAAAAAAATAATAAATTATTATTCCGAACATGAAAATTGTAATCTGCCTAGTTTTAAAATATGCCCGTTTCTATATTTTTGACTTTTTGATGAACTGAAGCATGTATCCTTGTATTGTTTTACATACATATATTGATAAAATGAAATGAAGCTACGGTTGATGTGATTATATACTCAGCAAATTGAACTCTTGAAATTCCATTAGTAGAACAATCAAATACGTGTAATAAGGTAAACATTTTTATGGATCAAGCTATACAATATTCAAGTGAAGCATTCATTCAAAGTGCTTTTGAATTGCATAGATCTAGAGCATATC